>CM076583.1:239020232-239308301 GCA_034641835.2 Pinus albicaulis | reverse complement strand
TCCAAGCAAACAAGACATTCATCCACTTCACAAAACCAATGTCTTCTCCAAGCTCATGAAAGCATGTATATTTCTCTTCAAGCTCATCAAATGCCAACAAAATACATAGGGGCTTGATGCTCTATTTATGGAGAAAATGAGGACTAAAACCCTAAATGTGGTAGGAAAATGTCAAATATGGTCATAAATATCATTTATGGCCAAAAGACCATGCAAGGCCCAAGGCAAATAATATCCCAAGAAATAAATGCTAAAATAACTATTTGCACCTAATTCTAGCTTAATTTGCCTCAAAAAACTCAAAAATATCTATTTGAAATAAATGAGTGTGTTTTGTTGACTTTTGGTCCAAAACACACTAGGCAGCCTCTGTGCGTAGCGCCACTTCAGCAGAAAATGGGGTCTCTTGCTGCTGAGTTTTGGACCCCTTCCCGACACCAGATTTGGCTCCGTGATGGCCCGTTGGAAATCTTGGTGAGTCTACTTTCCAGAAATTCTTGAGTTGTGTTGAGTGGATGCCATTTTCCTGTCCAAAAATAAAATCTCCCAACACTGCTCTATGCGCAGCGCCTGGTCTGAAATTGAGGCAGAAAGGTCAAAATTTTGATGTTTTTTGACCTTTTGAGGGGCTAAAAATGCTCCAAATGATCTGAAATTTGGTGATCAGACTATTGGTGATGTGAGAATTCCAAGAATGAAAAATTTTAGAGCTGTGTATGCACCAATTTTGTGCGTAGAGCCTAGGGTGTTGCGCTCCCAGGGGTCAAAATTTGGAAAAAACCAAAAGTTGTCCAATTTGCCTCAAACTTGGTAGAGAGGTCCTTCAAGGGTTTAGATAAGCCTATGAAAAATCTTGAGTTATGTCTCCAAGTTTTTTTGGTCTTTTAATTTCCTTTAGTGTTCTAATTTTCAATGAATTCTTTGTTTCTGGCACTACTATCTCCTTCTTTGGAGTTCACACTTCTAACTTTTGTCTTACTTTTACCTGTTTCTCACTTAGACCTTCAAACTTACCATCACCTCCTGTGCTTTCTTTATTATCTTCTTGGCTCTCAAACTGATCACTACCCTCCCCACATGCTTCATTTTAGCTCTGTTTTTCATAAAGTTCCTCTTCTCTGTCACTTTCTGCACTGTCACTGTGGATTCCTTGGTCATTCAGAAGCTGATTAGTGTCATGATAGTCATGATAGCGGTCATGACTGTCATGACTATTTCCTTGCTCATCATTTTCTATCTCATCAGCATTATTATCTTCATTACTGCTTGCCTCTTCATCTTCTATTTCAACCTCATCACTTGCTAGTGTCTGATCTTTCATTTCCTCAGCATCTTCCTTGGTTCCTTTACCTTTATCACCTTTGGTCATTTTGTCACTATTTTCACTTATCATTTTGCTCACTTTCATGCTTATGTGCCTTGTTTTCTTGGTTGTCCTGGGCACTCTTCTCGCTGACTGTCATCTTTATTACTTTTTCCATTGTACTTTGTGTTTTTATTTTGTTCATCCTTAATAATCCTTTTTTCACTTTGAGATTGATCTAGTGATACCATTATTATCATTGTTTTTCTTCAATTGCTCATTGTTCCCCTCTTTTGGACTGGCACTTTTATCACGCTCCTCCATGTCATTATCTTCCCTTCCTTTGTTAGGCTTTGCTTCTGCCCCATTATCTTCTGCTTTTGCTTCAATCTCATCACTCTCTTTCATGCCATCATCATCTTCTTGGTTTTCCTTATTAAACTCTGCCTCTTCCTAGTTGTTGTCATTTCCCTGTTCTTCCTTTAACTTTGTCTTTGACTCACTGGTTCTTCTTTAGACACAGTCGCTGACCTAGGGTAAAAGGATTTTCAGCTTGGTGAGGGTCTCTAGGTTTAGGGAGGGCAATTGAGTGATGTGAGGGAAAACTTCGGCAAATGGGGGCAAGGTGAAGCAATCAAGGAGTGTTCCATAGTTTAGAAGCAAGTTTGTTGTCACTGAATGTCTTTACAACCTATGAAAACCTTTCAAAGTTTCAAACCCTGCCCTAGGAGGTTAATGAAATAATTTTTTATGGAGATCAGGGTTTGGTCATTTTAAGCTTGGAATTTCCTCTTTTTTTATGAAAATACTGCTTGGATGGTTAGGAAGAGATATACCAACCTTGCTAGGCTGAAACTTTAGCTTTGAAAGCAAGAAATTTGAGTTTGACCTTTTTGAGCATTTTAAGCCAAAGAATGGCTATGCATAGCGCCTACCCGACAGCACGTTTAGGTCAGGTTGGCCTGTCGGAGTGTAGCCCCGGGCAGCTTGGGTCGGAGGATGGGCCAGTCGAGCTTGCAGGAGTGTAGTGCTGGGTCCAAGGTGGGCAGTCGGGCTTCTTTCTGAGCTTGTGCATAGCGCCCGCCCAGGTGCGTAACATCGGGCTCTAGGTGCGCAGCGCAGTGTTAAATAACACTGTGGCCACCTCTTTTGTGCGCAACGTCGAGGGCCAGGTGCGTAGCACTGGCCTCGGTGCGCAATGCCTAAAAAGAAAAATTCAAACTTGCACAGAAACCTTCAAAAATCCTTTCCAATGGTTTGCTTCTTTTTTGCAGGGGTAGATGAGGAGTGGAAGAGATCGGGGAGACTTCATATTCCTCTTTGAAAAACAATTTTGATGCCCAAAACCCATTTTTATAAGGTTCATCTTCCTTACTTTTTTCTCACTATGCTTTGTGGCTTTTTAGCCCTGTAGGTAGAATTTTTGGCATAACATGTTTCTGTTCTTTGCTAGAAGCCCCTAGATGTCTCCCTCGTGCTTACAAAACCCTTCAACCAATTTTAAACAAGTGCCTTCAAAAAATTTTGAACAGTGAACCCCTTTATGATATTTAACACTTGTAAAATAGCAAATTCTGTGAGTTTTTGACAATATCTCCTTTACTGATATTTTGTCAAGTTTTCTCTCTAAAACAGTGAAACAACATCTTAGAATGAGAAACCTAGCATAAAGCATCAATAGTCCCTTTAGTTTCCATGTGGGCCATCATTATGAAAGACATTTGGTATGCTTATCTTTATCAATTTTCCTGTAGGTAGCCATTTTTACAATCCTGTAGAAATGTCATTTTATGACTCACCTATCTTTTGTAGAATATACCTTGATAAAGAAGACATTTTGGAGGCCTTATTGCCCTCAAACCAGCTACATGTATGTTCCTAGTTTGCAGATGATGTATGTTAGTGAAGGAGGTGAGGTGTCTAAACCATTTTTGTGCTTTTGCTGGCCACTTTTGTGCATACAGGTGCCTACACAATTTCTTCCTTTGATCACTTGTCTCTTTTGAACTTGGACAACTTACTTTATTAACAGTGAACTTGTGCTTACCATAATTACTTCCTGGGGTAATTTTAACTCATTCTTTCCCTCTTTAATGATTTGAAACTGCTTCTGACTATTGCTTTGAGAAATCAGACCCTTGAACTGATATTTTTTACCCTTGTGTTGATACTCTTCATCACCATTCTTCCTTTGGTGCAGGGGAGTTAATGCTTTTTTTTCCAAACCCTAGAAGCTAGCTTGAAAGCCTTTGGAAACCATCTGTTGTGATGAACGGGCCATCTTTGTCACCATGTGACCATCTTTGCCCATCTTACCAAACTCCTAGGTTTTTGGGTTGCTTATGAAAGGTAAATAGTGTTGTCTTCTAAGTTCTCAAAAACTTCACAAAGCTCACTAATCATTCCTAAAGTCCTTCAATGTGCACTTGAAGGAGTAGAGGAGGCCTTTGCCTTTGTAACCCTAGAACTGATTCCTTGTTTGGTTAACACTGTTCTAAAACCCTAACTTTCATCAAACACATGCTTGTTACTTTCTTCTTGCTATGAATGGTCTTCTTATGATGATTTTCCCTTTTACCTTACCTCATTGCTAATCTGATGGCTTTTTGACCCTCTTGCAGAAATGTAAGCAAAGGGCAGTTGTCCCTTTGCAGATTCATGTCTTTAGGCTAAAAACCTTCCTTGAATGATCTCTTTGGTGAAACTAGGACAAGATTACTTGTCTCCTTCTTTGAATGTATTTTCTTCATATAGGAAAACAAAGTTTATATGGCACCAAATCCATCCTATGACTTTGTGAAAACCCTAGGTGACCTAGTGGAGGCCTTCTTGGACTTGGTTTTTGAACTGAGACCGAGAACTTAGGCTTATCAGGTGCAATATAGAGTTTAGGATAGACTGATGTTTTGAAGATCTCAAATCTAATGTACTTGATTTATCTAAAGAGTTTACAATGATAGTTTGAGACTATCAGTGTTTGAGAGTACTTTGGGAGACACAACAAGGTTGTTTGTTTGGCGGGTTTAAGTAGCAGTGGGGGTTTTTAGTTTAAAAAACACAGAGGATTTGAGCCACAGGTGAAAGCACATAGACAAGGACAGTGATATAAGCCACTAATGGGTTTTCTGGGACTGGTAGACAATTCTAGACATGGTGGAAAGATGAAATAGTGAAAAATTATTTTTAAGGATGATGAAGGCAATGAGATTTCTAGAACTCACAATGTTCAAGAAATTTTTTTCTAGAAATCTAGGGAAAACATTTAGTCATCTATGCAGGCAAAAATTACTGATGACTAACAAGAAGAATTAAATTTCCAACAGGTTTTGCTTCAAACATAAATAATATCTTAACGAAGAAAGGTGAATTAAATGGGGTGAAAACACATGATTGGAATATCTTTGTTAAGGTAATTTTTTTGGCATACATTTTTGTATATTATTGCTTGAATACATCTTTTATTTTTATTTTTATTTTATTTTTTTTATTTTTTTATTTTATTTTTTTTATTTTTTTAAATTTGGAAACCAATAACGATTCATTTTTTATTGTTATATTATGTTCTACATGTATCTCTCCCAAATGACTTCAAAAACAATGTCAAACAAGTTATATATGATCTTAGTAAATACATGAGGTAAGTAGTTTTGATTTATACTCAAAATATCGCTACAATTTGTTGTTTTACTTAAGGAAATGATGTGTTAATTTACTTGTAATGTAATATATATTATTTTTCGTTGAAATAACCTTGCGTAATGATTTATAGATGGTTTTCATTGAAATAAATGCATCAAGATGAAATAAAGTATTCGAAGAGAGAAATTCCTCGGATAATGTGTGAAATTAAAAAGTAAATACCTCCAACATTTTTCAATGCACAATAGCACTACTTGATGCACCAAGTTGAGGAGATTGAAATGTGTGGACCAGTACACACATGTCAATGTCAATGGTGGAGAGGCACTTGAAATCCTTGAAGGCTTTGGTAGGCCAAAGAGAATGTCCTGAGGGTTCTATGGTGGAGGGATATGTGGTATATGAATCCATGGTGTATATTAGTAAGTATCTTCCTATATTAGTTGCGCGAGCTAGGGATGCTATGGATTGCATTTGGGATGTGAAATCCATCAAAAAATTTGAAGGGGAACACTTGTTGGGAAAATGTATAATCAAGAAAGTGAGAGGTAAAAGATTTATTATATATAATACATATAATGTTTCATCATATTCATTTAAGTCTTATTATTTCATCATTTATTAATTGATATAATTTACCATGGTTATAAGTTATATTTAATATTGGTGAATTATTGTTTTTTTATTCAGGTGCTCAAGATTATGAGGTACTACTTATACATTGCAAACAATCTTGAGTGGATGAGTGAATGGATTGAAAGATGTAAATAACGTAACAACAGTAGGTTATCATGGAAACTACTGTCTAAATTGGTTAGAGAAGCTTACATAGTGGATATGGAAATGTTACAGACAGGGAAATTGATTTAGCATATGGGTTTAAAGATAGAAAGGTAAGCAATTAATTCACCTATTTTATTCGGTACTTATTTTATATTATATTTATAATGTGACAATAGGTTTGATTTTTTAGATAATTTTCAAGCTGTGTAAATTATATGATTACTTATTAATTGAGAATGCATCTTTCTCATGTTTGGCATATTGCAGTTGAAACACCAAAAGGCTATGTGGTGCAATGGTTGTAAGTTTCGCATCAAATAGTTGGATGATAACAGGAAAAATTCTGATAGTGGGATAACTACATTATTCCAGGTCACTAATGTTTCCTCCAGGAGTGACAAACATACTCGAGAATCTGAAAATAGATATTATGGGTTTTTAGATGATATAGTTGAGTGTGACTGTAATTCGTTCAAATTAGTTTTTTTCAACGACAAATGTTATAGGCTATGAATGAATGTACGTAATGATGAAAAAACTCTTATTCAACATGGTTAAAACATTTTAGTTTGAAATAGGAAAATATCGCTATTTTTTTCCAAGCCAATTTGAACAAGTCTTTTACTCAAAGGCTCTAGGTGAGACCAGATGGTCATTTTATATTACATATGATCCAAGAGGAAGGCCAGTGGAGTATACTGTAGAGGAAGTAGATGATATTGATCAAGAAGAAGAGGGTGTAGTGGGAGATGAGCAGGAAGATGCATTGACAGATGAAGAAGATAGAGAAGATGAACCAGGTGTAGGAGACAATGCAACAGTTATTGATGATGATGTCGATGAGGATATTCTTGAAAATGACATAATTGATGATGATGATGACATGGTCGATCATTTCAACACTGTTTCTGAATCAGATGTTGGTATAGATGTCGATCAGTTGGATGAAGATCAAGAAGATACAAAAGAAGAATGATACAGATGTTATGTTTGAGTATGAGTTGGTATGTTATAACTTTATATTTTAATATGTATGAATTATTGTCTTTAAATAATTTACTAATTATGTGGGTTTATTACATGTTGTTTATTATGTCAAACCAACAAATAATGGCCATACTAGTGTACAGGCTAAACTAAAATTATGTTTTTATACAAACACATAAAAATTTTGTTTACGACCTTAATTAATTTTTGGTTTGTTCATATTCTATTTCATATATTTGGTATTTGGGAAATGAGAGTAATGTGAGGGGGATGGGAGGAGCCATATGAGCTTCCACCTTTGCATGGTTGGCCCTATTCTATAGAGAATAAATTATTCCTAAAACCAAGAGAAGCTCATTCATCTTTATTTGCATCATCGTAAATGTCATCATTGTTCTCAGATTATTGCAGTGCCGAAATTATTGAAATTGTTAGAAAAAATTAGGTCACTTGCACCATTATCTTTATAAGCCAAGAGTGATCTATGAATGGGGCCAACATTTATTTTTTTTCAAATTGTTACCGTATGCACTAAAATTTGACATGGAAAGACTCCTCACATGCCTTCACGATATAGGAGTTGGGTTTCTAGACTCAAAGATGACTCACAAACCCAGTATTATAAATAGATATTTGGTTGAATACACTTTAGTTGCATCATTACTTAATCCTAATTAACCGAGTAGTGAGACATTAAAAATGCCTAATTAATCATGAAATTAAACAAAGATGGATATGACAGGGAAACCTCTAAACCCCTAACCCATTTAACCCCCTAAACCCTAAACCTCTAACCCCTTAACCCCTAACCCTTTAAACACTAATTCCAACCCCTAACTGATTTCATCTCTAAACCCCTAAACCCCTAAGTGGACTGGGTGGTAGGATTACCACAATGAGATTTGGGGGGTATGTGGTTTTATCTGCGAATGGATGGCTCTCAGATGGCGTACTCGGTTAAAGAACATTGGTACCCTATTCTTAAGTACTCTCCTCTTTTCAACATTTTATACAATCAATGGTTATGCTTCCACTTTATTAATAATGGAAATGTTGCGAATATTTTGGGATCATATTGGGTTCATGGTTGTGTTTTCCTCTCTTTAAATCACTAACATGTGGGATTTGATCCATACCTGGAATTACCATGAAAGAAATTAGTTTCAAGCTAAAATCCCTAGTTTACCGCTCGTATTCTGGTCCTGTGAATCACTAATGATGATCGAAAAATCCATTGGTGAATTTGATTTCCTGGTGGAAGAAATCCTATTACAGAGAGATAAACATATCACATGGATTTTGGTGGAGGTGGACTTCGTTGTTGGCCTTCATGTAGAGGTGGAGCTCAATTAGGGTGGCTTCTCTATAGGCAACAAATTGACTATTGAGTCGTGTGATGGCGGTTGTGTAAAAAATGCTAAGTTGTGACTGCTCACGTGCCTTGTGTACGAATTCGTGCGACCCGTTTGCCATTTTCTCCCTTGTGCCTTTGGTCAGGCGGGTCGGGTCGTGTGAGGGCGACTGTGTCAAAATTCTAAGTTGTGACCTCCCGTGTGACTTGTGCACATTCGTGTGACCCGTTTTCCATTTCCTCGCTCGTGCTTTCGTTCGGGTAGGTCGATTCAGGTCGTTTCATGTGAGGGCACCTGAGAAAACGCGTTCAGACGGGTCGGTTCAGGTCAGGTCATGTGAGGGCGCCCAAGGAAACACATTCGGAAAATTCGAGTTGAATCAGGTCAGGTCGTGCTATGTGAGGGTGCCCGAGGAAACATGTTTGGGTGGGTCGGGTTAGGTTAGGTTGTGTGAGGGTGCCCAAGGAAACACATTTGGGCGGGCCAGGTCGGTTTGGGTCGAGACATGTGAGGGCGCCCAAGAAAATGCGTTCGTGCGGGTCGGGTCGGGTCGTGTGAGGGCACCTAAGGAAATGTGTTTGGGTGGGTCAGGTCAGGTCGTGTCGTGTGAGGGAACCCAAGGAAATGCGTTCGGGCAGGTTGGGGCGGGTTGGGTCGTGTCATGTGAGGGCACCCAAAGAAACAGATACGGGTGGGCCGAGTTGGGTCGGGTCGTGTGACGACACCCACGGAAACTCGTTTGGAGGGTTGGGTTGTGTCGTGTGATGGCGCCACGGGAAAGGCGTTTGGGTTAGATCATGTGAGGGAGGCCATATCAAAAATGTTAAGTTGTGACCGCCCGTGTGCCTTGTACACGTTCGTACAACCTGTTTGTCATTTTCTCACTTGTGCCTTCAACGTTCGGGCGGGGCGGGTCGGGTCGGGTTGGGTCGGGTCAGGTCGTGTCGTGTGAGGGCACCCAAGGAAATGCGTTCAAGCAGGTCAGGTCGGGTCGGGTCATGTGAGGGCTCCCAAGGAATGCATCTGGGTTGGGTCGTGTTGGGTCATGTGAGGGTGCCCAAGGAAATGTGTTCGGTCAGGTCGGGTCGGGTCATGCCATGTGAGGTCGCTCAAGGAAACACATTCAAGTAGATCAGGTCAGGTCGTGTCGTGTGAGGGTGCCCAAGGAAACATGTTCGGGCAGGTCGGGTCGGGTTGGGTCGGGTCGTGTTGTGTGGGGGCGCCAAAGAAAACGCGTTCGGGTGGGTCGGGTCGGGTCAGGTCATGTTAGGGCAACCATATCAAAAATGCTAAGTTGTAACCACCCATGTGCCTTGTTCATGTTCGTGCGACCCGTTTGTCGTTTACTCCATTATGCCTTCGTTCGGGCGGGTCGAGTCATGCCGTGTGAGGGCGCCCAAGGAAACATGTTCGGGTCGGGTCAGGTTGGGTCGTGTGAGGGAGGTCGTATAAAAAATTCTAAGTTGTGACAACCCGTGCGCCTTGTGCACACTCGTGTGACCCATTTGCCATTTTCTCCCTTTTGCCTTCATTCGGGAAGGTCGGGTCGGGTCGGGTCATGTGAGGGAACCCAAGGAAACACGGTTGGGTCGGGTCGGGTCGTGTTAGGGCACCCAAGGAAACACAGTTGGATCAGGTCAAGTCATTTCGTTTGAGAGTGCCCAAGGAAACAATTTCGGGTGGTCGGGTAAGGTCGAGTCGTGTGAGGGTGCCCAGGAAAACGCATTGGGGTTGGTTCGGTTCGGGTTATGTGAGGGCACCTGAGGAAACTCATTTGGGTGGGTCGAGTCGTGTCGTGTGAGGGCACCCAAGGAAATGAGTTCGGGTGGGTCGGGTCAGGTCATGTAAGGGCGCCTAACAAAACGTGTTCGGGCGGGTCGTGTGAGAGCGCGCTCAACGAAACGTGTTCGGGTGAGTCGGGTCGGGTCAGGTCGGGTCGGATTGGATCATGTGAGGGTGGTCATGACAGCCCGTGTTCCTTGTCCACGTTTGTGCGACCTGTTTGTTGTTTTCTCCCTTGTTCCTTCATTCGGGCGGGTCGAGTCGTGCCATGTGAGGGTGCCCAAGGAAATGTGTTCAGGTCGGGTCGGGTCGTGTCATGTGAGGGTGGCCATATAAAAAATTCTAAGTTGTGACCACCTGTGTGCCTTGTGCATGTTCGTGCGACACGTTTTCCGTTAGGTCCCTTGTGCCTTCTTTCGGGGGATTCCAGTCGGGTTGGGTCGGGTCGTGTGATAGTGCCCAAAGAAACACATTTGGGTGAGTCGGGTCATGTGAGGGTGGCCAAATTTTTTATCATGACCATGATAGAAACCCCTCATACTTAAAAATAAAATTTAATAAACTTATTTATCATGTACACAGAGTTCTCATTGTCAGATAGTCATGGCGGGATGTGCGTAGGTTGGGAATTTTCATTGTCCTGGGATTTTCAGAGCTTAGGACTTTTCTTGGTGGTTACCAAGTTCAAATTTGAATTCAAATTCGAGTTTGATTCAATACGAAAAAAATTATGTTGCTTAAAATTCAATACGGAAAAAATTTGGGAGGACACATCTTAGCAATACTTAAATAATTTATTTTCAAATATTTTAAAAAGTTGAAATATATAAGATAATAATGAAAAACTCAAAAAAATCTTAATAATTGGTCTTATATACTAAACAAAATGCATAGTTTTACATTAGAATAAGAGATTGTGAGTGTTGTATCACTATTCAAACTATGTGCATTACTTTTACCCTCGTTATGTTAAGCTCTGATTCCACCATTAGTGTGATGTCATATATATCATAAGCTTAACTAATAGCCTTGTATAACTAATACGAATAGTGCTTAGATATAATAACCATCTTAATTAGGGAGATAACGATATGGGAATCATAACATAAGCTAGAAATAGGTAATATGTTACAACTATAATGTTCATCCATATACACAATTAAACGTATTATATAATGTGCAATATAAAAAAAAAAATCAATAACATATTTTCATTCTAGCGGGCCACAATTTCTTCGCCATACTAGTTTAACCAGACCTTTTTCTTGGCCCCTTTTCATTTTCCTTTCAAATTGGTCATAAAGGCTTGCTTAGAACCCTCTGTCTCAGTGTTGCTCCCGAACTGTTTCTTCCATCCGTCCTACGGTAAGAGCTTGTTGCAAAGCTCTCCAAACTTCAGGTAAACCCAAAAAGAGCAATTCCCCTTACTGTTTTGTAGGACCAGCCAACAACCCCTTACCTTGAACTTTGACCGATTGGACACCCGAGCATACGACCCAGAAATAATTCCCCAGAACTCAGGTGAAAAACCCTTGGAGCTATTGGATGATGTTGGACTAGCGATTTTTGTGGTAAGGTTGGGGTTGGAGCATGGAGCCACAACCTTTGTGAGTTCTGGAGAGGTGTTTATCCTACCTTTTGCACAATTTCCCAATTTTATTGCCGATTCTGTCTCACTGAAGTTTACTGTAAAAAGGTTGTGAATGGTGCTTGTATCTTTATGTATGATTTCAATTCCTATCAAACACGTCATACATTATTTCTTGGACACCGTCAGAATTTATTTTCCAGGGTATTTATGGTTGTGTAACTATTGAGGAGAGGTTTGAGGGCATGTAATGCTTGTAATGTTAGATGAGAATTATCAGCGGAAAGAGTCAGGTATGAACACGTGTATGGTTGCAGAGGAGATAGGGTTCAGAGCGATTATTTTGCAAACATATCGTGTTTCATGTTCATATAAACCCGATATCCTGAATGCAAGTAGTTGAAAACTAAAATTGATTCGGGGATTTTGAATTGCATCGATGAACCCCAGAATAGATAAGAGAAGGTGACAAAGAAGACATGGCCTTTTTTTCCCTGCCATGCATTACTGTAAGGTTAACCTGCCTTTCCTTATTTATTAATCGATTGCTAATGCCTTCTCGAATGTCGTAACGGAAAGCCCCTAACAAGCTCAGCAGGCCCCTAATAAGAAATCCCGGACATCATGCACCTAACGGTCTATATCTCTTCCTATAGACACGTATTTCCCTCGTTTGTCTCTGTCCCAACGTCTCTGTCTCAGATCCTTTCAGTGCTTTGTCAAAGATCGAATCCTTAATAATAACGGACGAATCAAAGCTGCATAAATTTAGGTTTCGTCGTAGTCTAAGAAATTCCAATTCTATGCACCGATCCCACATCCAAATTCCAAGTATGCCCGATTAGTTCCTTGGTTGCTTCTAGAAATCGCCAATGATTTTTGGCCTTATTTTGTGCTTTTGGTTTTCTATTCAAAACAAATAAGCTCACACAAAACTTTAAAAATTTGACTAACCCAAACATGGGAAAACAGAACCCTTGAATGTTAAAAGTTAAAACAAAACTACAACGAAAACCCAAGGGATGAGAGGCTTTATTTTTTAAAACAGAACAGTGGAGAAAGAAGGATAAAATGATATTAGCAGTACTATCCTAGGTAGTTTTTTCATAACAGGTGGGGAGAAAATGGCTTAGTGACCTCAGTTGTGTTGGAGGATTAAATTTGTCACCTTTAGCTCCAATTTTAGCACTATAATTTGGATCCAAGGACACCATTATTGAGATTTGTAACCAGGGGAAACAAAAGAGCTAGGATATGTCTCCATATAGAATCTGCAATATGAAATCATGGATAGTGGAAGGAGGAGGTGAATTTCTCCAAAAAAATTTACCAAAATTAAGGAAGGTATCATAATATAATTTATATTCCACATGATAATAATAACAACAAGTGTCACATACAGTGATAGGCTTAACATACCATGCTTTTTTTGCACAAAATTACTGATTGAGAGATTAATTCCATGATTTTCTTTTTTGAAATTATTAAAAAACTCTATCTGAGTAGTGTCCAATATATGTTTTGCATGTTTTAAATATTGATTTCGTGTTATTCTCCATTGCATCACATCCCTTTCTTTTTATGAAACACATGAATTTTTCACCCGATATTCATATATCATTTTTTAAACATTTTCTCCAAGTCTATCTTTGTATGGTTGCCTACAAATAACTCTCCAGCAAGAAATCTCATCGTTTTCATCTATTTTCAATCAAAATTTCATATGCTTATGCAATGTTTTTCGTGAGGTGCCTAATGCGTTTGTCATAGATTTTATCAAATGGTTTTCTTTAGCAGTTGATGAAATCATTTTTGTTTGTATTGCTTTATGTGCATCTAGATCACTTTTCTTTCTCAGTATTCCAATTATTTTAGAGCACTACTTATATTTTGAATCACATTCTCCTTAACCTTTTTTATCTTTTGTTGATTTTTGAATGCCCAATAGTGTTGTAGTTTCTTTTAATTTCTTCAATGTTAAGATACCTCTCAAAATTTGGGCTTGAACTGTCACATTTTCATCTTTGACGAACTTATCAATAATGAGCTTAACATTGTATCATATAACATGGTCAACCTTTTTATCTCCATATGTTCTAGTGTTGACATTTTCTAATGTCTCATCATCAATATTGATTTCATCTGTACATATGGGAAATTGATGTAAATGAGTATAAATATACATTAAATAATTAAATTAAAAATATATTTCATGTAATTAACACTAGTAAATATGTATAATTTCAATAATACATTACACATATATACATACATATGGGTGGTTCAACTTCTTCTTCACTTGAATATCTTTCAACATCTTCAACGACATAATCAATGACTAGTCCATTTTCTTCTTCACTTTGTCTTTCAACATTTTCAATCTCATCATCATTTTTTTGAGGATAATATCTCTGTGTTTACATTGCAAAATATTTATCAAATGTGTTCATCAAATAAAAATTAAATAGCACAATGCATTATTAAATTTTAAATATCATTTATAATATCTACATTTACATACCTAGTTCAACTTCTTATTGAGATTGATTTAAGCGTTCTTCCTTCTTTCTTTTGTAATAGTTTCTAGAGTATTCTCTATGAGCCTCAATGTCTATAATTCGGTCATATTTTCTCTTGCAATTTTTTCAATTCCCCATGATAATTCAATATATATATATATATATATGTTAAAATTTAATGAAAATTTTATATTAAGAAATATACTTTCAAAGAAAAAAAATTATACTTTAAAAAGAAATTTAAATATATATATATATATATATATATATATATATATATATATATATATATATATATATATATATATATATATAATCATGGAAAAGAAAGTGGGAAATAGATATTTTCATTAAAATAAAAGTTTGAAAAAAAAATTAATACTAAAACCTTACAAAATCTTACTTATGCTATCCACAATCTTAATTACCTAATTAATAAATTTGCTACTCAAAAAATTTTACTATCTAAAAGTTAGCCCAAAAAAGTTCAATATCCAAAAGGTAGATCCAAAAAAATTTGCTAGATCCATTTAGCACATAAATTAAAACCCTGTATTCTACTTCAACCTTATCAATCCTCAAATATAGGTCGACAATAAGCTCCACTCAACAAAAATATCATCAAGCCAAATCCTAACCAGTAACACTCAACTTAGTAGCTTCAATAGTAAACCTTTGTGATTGGCAACATTAATAACCTTGAATAATAATTTGATCTAGCAATATAATGACAAATTAGCATTGTCAATACATCCTAAATATTCATACAACCAAACCCTCAACCGATAGTTTTGACAAGTTTAGCTTAAACCAATTATTCACCATTCTTCAATAAGAAACTCAATTAAATATATGATAAAAAATTTTGTAAAGAGAGTTGCATATACAAATATGTTATCAACAATCTTATTTACTTATTCAAGAAATTTGTTATTGTAAAAAATTCACTTTCAAAATCTAGCCCAAAAAAATTTATGATCCAAAAGTTAGATTCAAAGACGTTTGTTGTTCAAAAGTTGCATATGAGGGATGTGAGTGAGAAAATGACTTTTCAGCCGAGATTGTTTATAGATTTCAGCCAAAACGGTCACATTGGACAGCACAACATTTCAATTTCGCGGTAGACGGAAAACATATGAAAAATTACTAGCCGAAAACCTTTTTTTTTCGTTAAATTTAACACTCATTTGGGAAAAAAAACGTTTTCGTCCAAAAACATCATTTTTTTCAGTCCAAAACCTGCAACTCTACCAGAGCTCACATATTTTCACCTTTATCCAATTTCAGAATGGTTGAAATCCATCAAATATAGTGAATTTACTTTCGGAACAAACACCATCATTTGCATAATTGAACCTACTTTCACTAGATATAAATTTTATGAGATTTCATAGATATTTTCTAATTTTAGCTATTTTTCTAGTAAAATGTGTGCAAATTTTTTTTTAAGGTCATTATGTTTCAGTGAAATCAAAATTTTATATCTTCCAAAATACATTGTGAAAAAATATGGAAAATGTATGGTGCATTACGTTGGTCCGTCCTCTTTAATGGGTGGTGTTTAAATTTTTATTTTTTATCTAATATGATAAGAAACATGGTGCTTTGTTAAACATATTTAAAATATATTGTTTTTTCATATTGGATCAATTCAAAAAATTCTAGTAATTATGATATATATCTGTTGGTTTCGTAAATATAGCCATACCGAGGTAGAGGCTATCTAGATTGTTGAAACACTTTTATTTTTCAAAAACACAAGGTTAACAAAGAATACACTGGGGCAAACAAAAATGAATTTTTATGAATCCCTTCTTTTTTAAAGAACACACAGTCAAACAATTGCTAAGTTGACATATCAAATGTGAATAAAATATTCTAAAAAATAAGCAATATAAAGCTAATAAAATTTCTGACAAGTTTTCATCTTAATTTAGAATGATATTCTAAACAAAAAAAATATTTTTCTTACCAAAAGTTGAAACAATATTTTTTTTCTCAAAAAAGGCCCAAAAGTGTAACCTAAATTCACATTTTCATATTTTACAAAAAGAGTTCAGTTATAAAGCACATTAAAAAATTCCAAAAGTTGAGTCTCGGAGTAAAGAATCTTTTAAAGGATAATTAGTTAGACTTATTTATGGGAACTTTAAAGTAAAGCATCTAACATGAGATGCATCTCTTTGAACCTAAATCTCTAGAGCATGCCTTTAGTTTGGCAAGAAAAGTTGAAAGTAAAAATAGAGCCACTAAATTTTTTGTCATTAATAACTATAGAGAAAATCATGCACCCTTTCCTAAACCTACAAGGTTAACTCCTTTGAAAATGGATGAAATAATAGAAAAGATACTATGTTTCAACTATGACAACAATAGTAAACGGCATAAATGAAGTGAGAAGAAATTATTTAACGTAGACTTTGAATATGAAGAATATCAAGAAGTGGAAATTTCATAAAACCTAAAGCTAGAAGAGACTAATCCAACAATCTCTTATCACACATTGTCGGCATCAAAACTCCACAAACCCTCAAGATAGAAGGATATATCAAAAATCAAGAGGCAACAATATTGATTGATTCAGGTAATACCCATAAATTCATCAATTACAAATTGGAAAATGTCTTAATTTCTCTGTATATCAAACACCAAAATTTCAAGTGATGAACGTTGATTGAGGTACCATAAATTGTTCAGTGAAGTGCCTTAATATTAAGCTTAATATGGGGATGTATTTATTAGTTAGTCCCATGATTACAATCCAACTGATTACATGGGTAGTGTTGATGTTGAATTGGGTATCCAATGGTTATAATCACTAGGAATGGTGGCCCTTAATTTTCAAGATCTTTTCATAATATATTTTTTAGAAGGAAACTAAATTTAGCTTAGAGGTATCCAAGGGAAACCTAATAAAGTGATAAGATTTAATATCATGAAAATTTGTTAAAAAGGGGACACCAAGGTGTAGTTTCAATTTTTTTTTCATTAGATGTTCAAACATATATATCCTATGATCCATTAGATATCCAAAAAGTTATCAAAAATCATGCTAAGGTATTTGGAGATATTCCTAAGGTTCTTCCACCTATCTGAGATCATGACCATGTTATTCATTTGTAACCTAGAAGTGTACCACCTAACATTAGTCCTTACAAATATCCACATACAAAAAATATTGAGATTGAGTATAAGGTTCGAGAATTGTTAGAGGTGGACATCATCCAACTGAGCTAGAGAAATTTCTCTTCACCAATGGTGATGGTTATCAAAAAGGATGGTTCATGCCATATGTGTCCAGATTAAATACATCTCAAAAAAATGACATTCAAAGATAAGTTACCTATTCCTATCATTGATGAATTGCATGGAGCAATTTGCTTTATTAAGTTGGAACCGCATTCTGGATATCATCAAATTAGAATGAAGAAATAATACATTCCCAAAACATCCTTTAAAACACATGAAGGTCATCATTAGTTTTTGGTTATGCCATTTAGACTTACAAATGTACATTCAACATTTCAAAGCTTCATGAATTATATTTTCAAACCCATCCTTAGAAAATTTGTGCTAGTATTTTTTTTATGGTATTCTGATCTACGACAAATCTTGGGAAGAGCATGTACAACATGTTTTCAGGGTCTTGACAATATTGGAAGAGAAAAAAATATATTTAAACCCTTCCAAGTGTGCCTTGGGGTTCGAGGAATAAAATTTTTGGGTCAATCACATTATGGTGTCAAGGTGGATGCTAACAAAATCAAATCTATGAGGGAATGGTCAATCCCCAATACTGAACTGAAGAAACTTAGAGGATTATTAGGATTGATAGGATAATACTGCAAATTTGTTAATAATTACGTTCAGATAGAAACACATCTAACAAAATTATTGAATAAGGAAGCATTTTCTTGGAGTAAAGAAGCAACCAAAAATTTTGAAGAACTTAAAGAGGCTATGCGTATAACTCTTATCTTAGCAACACCTGACTTCAAAAAACTCTTCATTATAGAGTGTGATTCCTCAAGCCATGGCATTGGTTTAGTTTTATGTAATAAGGAAGGCCCCTTGCCTTTGAAATTAGTTACTCAAAACCATCTATGAAAAAGAAATGTTGGCCATACTACATGTAGTTAATAAATGTCATTCATACCTAATAGGAAGGCACTTAAAAGTAAAACCATATCATGATAGTATAAATTAATTCTTGGATCAAATATTACCTTCAAAAGAGAAACAAAAATGGGTCACAAATATGTTAGGTTATGACTTTGAAATTATCTACAAAAAGGGAAAACAAAATATTATGGTAGATGCACTTTCAAGGAAAGAGGAAAACACAAATGGTTTACTATGTGCAATTTCCATTCTGCAATTTTACTAAGTGGAAGAAGCAAGGAATCAATGGAAGCAAGATGAGAAGATATGCAATATCATTCAACTACTACAAGAGGACCCTGATGCAATAGAAAAATTTACACGGAAAAATGATTTGCTATGGTATCAAGATCGCATATACTTATCTAAGAATTATCAACTCAAATATAAGGTCCTTTTGGAATTACACACTTCTCTTGTAGGTGTACATTTATGGTTCTTGAAGACATGCCACAAGATCAAGAAATAATTTTGGGAAAGGTTTTAAAGGAGATGTGCAAAATTTTCCGGTGGAATGTGTGGTATGTCAACAAAATAAAGGATAACTTATCAAGACATTCAACATTGCTATATAAATACTACTTGTCCTATAATTGATACTTTTATATTTCAATTTTTCTAAATATTTCATTGTGTATATGAACCATGTTCATTACATTGGTATCAGAGTCACGTTCTCCAATCCCGGCCTTTTTCCATCAACCCTATGTCAAGTTCGTTGCTATTCTGATTGAGGCTTTTTAGCGACAATTTTTTTTGGAGGTTCTCAATTCTACTATCATGCCTTTGGCCATTTGAAAAAAAAGGTCATAAAAAAAGTATGTATATTAAAAATAAAAAGAATGAAAAAATAAAATTATAGAAAAAAGAAGATTTCTATAAAAAAAATAATAAATATTATCTATAAAAAAAAGGGAAAATAAAATCAAAGATAAAAATAAATAAATAATAAAAATTAAATTTTTTATAAAAAATATAAAAATTATAAAATTTAAACAAGGAAAAAAATTTATAAAAAAAAAAATGGCAGCTTCACGAACATAGTCGTCAGTCGCAGCCCCGACAAACCATAGTCGTCATCCATGTCACCAACCAACCATCACGAATGTTGTCAGTCGTGTTGTCGACAAAACACCGTCATTACAGTGTTTGTTTCCTCTCGCACCATGTTTCCACCACAGTCGCATTGGCTTCCTTCTTTCATCTGCAGTCACTCCCTTTGGGTTTATTTCTCCATCATGTTTGTAGCCACTATCTCTCCAGACGCCATACAAAGTTTGCTTACACTTTGATACCAAAGTAATGAAAATTTTTCATACTCACAAGTTAAATACTCGAATATAAAGATGTCCATTGAGGATACAAGTATATATATAAAATGTGTAAATGAAAATATGAATGAAGAATATGATTTGGTTACAACTAAGGATCTCGTATATATACCTAGGTGGGTACCCCTTCGTAAACGTTCATGTATTTTGAGACATGCCTCTTCAATATACAAATAATTATTTAATTATTATTATGATGATTGATTATTTATGGTGTTTATACTATTTTTATGTATATTATATTCATAACATTATCTTCCTCTTCAGAATAGCTTTGTCGTCGGATTATTGCTCATAAGGTGTTTCATCTGTATCCTTGTCTCATAATCTATTCATATCTTTTGGAGTTCTTCAATTTATCATCTTCGATGATACAAGATGATAGGATTTCTTGAGTGATAAACAAAATTGTCGAACTAAGAAGGTATCTCACCATCCTAAATCAATAAATTGTGGAATCTTGCGGTTACTAGATAATTCAGATTAATTTTTACCATAAGATTGAATTATGGTGACAATGATATTTTTGAGAACATAAGTCATGTTTTTCTGGTATGAGTGATACGGTTTTGCGAATTATTTTAGATGTATGATTTTATGATTTTGGTGTTGTTAGGGTCCCGTGATTTGGCTGATTGGCAAGCCAAGTGACAGGGTAACATCAAACCAATCTTTGGAGCCCAAGGACTTAGCCTTCCTGGACTCAGAGAGGGCTCTCTCTATTTGTATAAGGGATATCTATGTGTTTTGCTTCTTATGTTTTTGATTTTAGGCTAGTTGTGAAGTAGGTTTTTGGTTTTGCTTTTAGGTTTTTGAGGGAGGAACTAATCAAAGACTAAGATAGATAAAAATATTGTCAGATCAACTGGGCTATGGGGTCAAAAAGGTCAAGAAAGCTTCAGATGGTGATACAAGGTATGTTGAACGGCCGATTTGATCAAGGTAAAATGGATCTTTGGGTAAAATGAAGTGGGATGGACACTAAGTTTGTGAAGAAAAAAGGCTTTCAAACATAAATAGTTCAATAGATGACATAAACATGGTAGGGCTAACCATTAATCATGATGAATGTAACCACAAACTGATAAATGCATAGAAATAAACATTCAAGCAATACACAGAGACATATGACTCTCTAACTTTAGGAAATTGCTATCAGACTTTGGGGAAAGACAATTAAGACAAGAAAATAACCCAAGACACTATGAGGAAATGCCTAGACATATTATTTCAAGCTATCGGGCACTTCGAAGTAAGATTGCAGAGTTTTAGGCAAAGGGCAAGATCAGTACAAGACCTCCTTGGTTAAAATAGGACAATCAAACATTCAAAGAAAGGTTTCAGAGGTGGAGCTATGACTAGCCATGAGTAAGCAGGGCATACCGTGAATCATACTTAGCATGCATAAAACCATAAATGAAACAAGCAAACAATTTCTTCAGTGATCAAAGAGCAATCAAGGATTCTTTGATATGACTAAGAAGGAAGAAAACATAGAAGCTATAATGAAACAGGAAATCTGAGGTGCCTCCAAGGGCATGTCTCAAATCTATTCTCTATTGTCTTATAGCAAGCAAGAGCATGAAATATGTATGAAAACTAAGAAGCATAACAGAGAGGGACACTATACCATTTTACCAAGTCAAGGAATCCAACAGCAGTCCTCTTTCATCATCCAAAACATTCAAGAAACTATCTAATGCATGAGACAAGTATTTCTTCCAAGCTTGTATAACCATATATTGCTCTATATCATCAATTTCAGCCTTATTTATAATGAATTCTCTTGGAATATATAGGCCAAGATGGAGGAGGAAACCCAACCAAGCCAATTAGCTAGCCATTGGCTCAAAAAAAAATATATTATCTTCTCCTTGAGGCTTTGCAAAGCCCAAGGCACAAAATATCCAATAAAATATCTCAAAATGCTAAAAAAGGGAATAAATTTGACTTTTTATGACTGGCAATGTCCCAAAATAGCTTAACGCACATTTGGAGAGGCCACTTCAGAAAACTTCTTTTTTGGCCAAAAAGCACTAAGGGCACACCAGCAGAACATTACCTGTCTTTCGGATGACTTTTGAGGGCCTTCCCGATGTCGAAACAAGGCCCATGACAACTCATTGGAAAGATCTAGATGTCTACTTTCTGGAAAAACTTTAATTTACCAATCTAATGCCTAGAAGTCTATCAAATACTGAACTGAGTGAAAAAAAAACCCAAAAAATAGGCCTTGCTGATATACGGGCAGAGTGTCGAAAAAGTGAGTGTTTTTTGCATCTTTGGGGGACCAAAACAACTTCAAATGCTCTGACAATTTCTGAGTAGATGCCCCTAAATTTAATGCATCCAATGGTACCACTCTCAAGAGTTGAGGATGCTCCAAACCAAAATGGCAGCGCCCATGATTTTATGCAATTAGGCCCAAAAATGTCAAAAAACAAGAACATGTCAAAATTTTCTCAATTTTGGTGAGCAAGTCCCTCAAGGATTTTTAGAAACATGTCTAGGATATCGGGCAAAAATTCCAAGCCTAGAGGTGTCTTTCTCCTTTTTTCTCATCGGGCGCCCTCTTTGGGCAATTTTGAATTTTTCTTGGTTTTCTTCCTTGTTGTTTGGAATTTTAGCTTTGGCGAAGAAGTCATAGCCCCTTGCCTAAGAGAGGCAGCTAGCACATGCTTTGGAGAGTGCCCTTCATGATCCATGTTTTGTATTTGCTCGCCCTCATCAGTGCTTGCTTGAGGGCTACCTTGATGTTCCTTTTCATCACTGCCTTACTGCCCATCACTTTGCTCTTCATTATCACTGCTATGTTTAGACTCTTTGCCTTGTTCCTCATCATCACTAAATTCATCTCTTCAGTATTGTGTTTGAGCCAAGAGGTCTTTAACAAGACATGTTTGTGGTTTTTGAAGGGAAGTATCCTTGTGTTTTTGGCACCAAAAACCTCTTTCCCTCAATCATTATTTTTATCCTTGTTATCCACAGCAAGAAGACCCCTTTTAATTTGACAAAATATTCATCCCCTAGCCATTGTTTTTCTTTGATTTAGTAAACAAGTGGTGCTCTTGGAAAACACTGTCTTAACATACTTCTTCAAGCTGATTATGAGACCCTTACAAACTCTATTTTTCTTCTAGAGGTTTGTGCAAATCCTTGACTATTTCATAGCACAAAAAGACCTCTTTTTAAACTGACAAAACCCTCATCCCTTATTCATTGTCTCTCTATGTTTATTTGAAACAAAAAGGGACTCATTTGAAGTCATTGTTTTCTTTGATCATGACAAACATGGTACGTTAAAAAAAACAAGATATGTTTCTTCCTTGCACTGTCTCTAAACAGCCTTTCAAAATTTCAACAAGGACATTACCCTTCTATCACTGTTTCTTCTTTGGTTTAGTAAACAAGGTGTTCTTTGAAACCACTGTCAAGATGATCCTTTAAGTTGATTTGAGACCCCTTCAAACTAACTTTGTTTCTTCTTCTATCAACTGTGTGTAACCTTAGCTGTCTCATAGCACAAAAAGGATTTTCAAATTTGCACATTAGCCCTTTTCCTTTTCGTTGTTTCAATAAACAACCCTTTTGCAAACAGATCTTCAATAAACTATGATGATTTTACCTTTCAATCCCTGTTTTTCCCTTTAGAGGCTGTGTATATTTTAACTATTTACAAAAAAGATCTCTTTCAAACTGATAGCAAGCCCTTAACTTAAAAATTGTTCCCTTGTGATGACCCTAGCAATCAAGTTCTCTTGGAAGAAGGTTAGTTAGCTTGTCCACAGTAATATCCTCTTTTATTAGTGATTAAAACAACTATGTTTTCTTTCCGGGAAACTGTGTTATCTCTAGCTAGAAAACAATTCTTTCTTGATGGAAATGAGGCTACTGAAACTCCCTTTAAAAACTGTCAATCAACCCTTTTCACTTATCACTGTTTTCCTTTAAAATCTGATGTATAACCTTCTCTTAAATCAAACATATGACTACAGATATGAATACCTTCAAAACATGTCTTTTTGTTGAATTGGGATATGAACTTGTTGTGCGAAAATTGATTTTGCAATCTTTGGAGACTTTGGCAAGTTTGCCACAAACCTGGTTGACAATGGCCGGGGCGCCTGGGCGGTGGGCCGTTCAGGGGCAAACCAGGCGGGGTCAAAAACAGAGGTTAGGGATAGTTTTTTACAACTTCAAATATTGAACTCGAAAAATGAGTGTATGGGGAGCATTTGGCACTTGAAACGGCAAATTTTCATGCTTGGAGGGCTTTGAAAATGACAAAAAATGCTTGGGCCCTGCCATTCAAGAGCAAGCCCGGGCGTCGGGCCGTTCAGAAATGGGCAGTGCAGAAGTTAGAAATGGCACTAGCAATGGCATAAATTCGAAGAATGGGATGGCACGGTCCTTAGGCAAGTTAAAGGAGATTTATATACATCCCGATGGCTTGGATATAAGAAAAAAACCCACAGGCGCTGTCGTTCAGGAGGAACCAGGCTGTTCAGAGTGACCGAGCCGTTCAGAGATGGCCCGGGCCGTTTAGGAAAAATCCATGCAGAGTGAAATCATGGAATTTTAATGGCTGATCATGTAATAAAATATTTTTAAAAACGTATGGCCGGTGAAAAAGGAACTTACAATGGTTTGGACAGGCAGATGGAGGTGTTTGAAGCTCGGGCAGGGGCATTCATCAATTACCGGCACGTTCAGGAGTAACATTGGGCGCATTCAAGGGTCACTGGGCACGTTTAAGGGTCACTGGGCACTAGGCATAAGTTTGTCGCACACTCCTACAGGCGCGCCACGCCTATGAAGAAAGCCTTTTAAAAATTACCTATAGGCCTGCCGCGCTGCTGTACAGGCCTGCCGCGGAGAGATTTGAGCTTGAAAATTGCCCAGAATTTGTTAAATACCCACTCTCTCTCCTCCATGACTTGGTTCTGCATCGTTTCTTCTTCATTCCACAATCAGGCTGATGGGACACTTACCTTGGATTAGACCGCATTTTTATAAAGCAGTAGTGGTTTCTCCTAATTCTAAAATTTGCTAACTGACAATCTGCTTTTACACAACGTCCACTGGAAAGTGTTCTGCAAACAGCTAGCGCGGCCATCATCTAAACTTTTGCATTAAGCATTGGGCTCCAGACCTGATCTAAATAAAAAATCTGAAAGTATTCTCGCAGTGAACTCATCTGATCTTGGTGAAGCTTTCTAAGGAGAAACTCAACAAAATTCCAAAAAAATAATGAAGTTCGGGAAATATTACTGCCAAGTGCATGCATTTTTCTGAAGAAGCCACAAAAGCGTGATAACCTATAACATCCACTATTTGTTTTTAACTGTCTTCTGCACTTGCATATCCACTAATTTTCCCCTTTTAGTCATTCTCTACAGCACAAACGCTTTTGTTTCCTTGACCGCACTTCGACAGCAAAAACACCATCAATTTGTTCCATAGAATCAGTGTCCAAAAATAATGTTTCATTTGTATTCAATGCACAAACTATATGTGCCCATTTCGTAGGATTTGTTGTTGGCTTGAGTGCACCGCCACTTTTACAACAAATTCCACAGCAAATATGTTCATTCGCTTTACCAAAAACCTCACATTTTCTGCAAAGCCAATGAGATTTCTGGAAACTATTTGATGGACTAGCATCTAACCTTTCATCAATCCCATAGCAGGACTGATGCACATAAATTGCACAGCTTTGTAAACAGGAACTCCATGTTTAGATAATATATTTGGAGGGAACATTGTTGTCTTCCCTATAAGAAAATCACACACTGCGCCTTCTACTTCCAACAAATCAACATGGTTCTGTGAGTGACTTTCTTGGTTAATGCTTTCTGCAATTTTAATAAAAAGTGCTTCTTTCTCTCCCTGCCAATTTGAATGTTTACTCTTCAAGGTGTTTCTTAAAAATCGATGAAGTTCTCTTAAACACCATTTTTATCCTTGCTTAAAACAGAAAATTCCTTTCGAATAGAAAGTATAGGTGTTTTTGCAATCTGGGGCAGTCCTTTAACAATTGTTTTCTATTGACAAAAACCCAACGAGCAGCTAAAGCTCTCTCCTTTGCTTATTTTGTCTTGAATTCAATATAACAAGTAGGTGTTTCGTTGTCCGCATTTTGAGAGAAAGAACCCACAATCTCCCCATCTATTGAAAGTGCTTCTCTTAAATGGAAAAGAGCGATGCCACGTGGAACATACTCAATACGAACTGATCTTTTTCCTCCAAGAATTGTATTCAATTCTTCAAATGCCTCAGAATTTGCAGAAGGCCTCTGTTCTTTTCTTGAGGATAAGCCCTTCTCAGTTGCAGTTGCTAACTTTACACTTTGTGAGTTTTTTCTTGAAGAATATAGTTCAATGAAGTCATCATTGTCCTCGCTACTGTCATTAGGAACAAGAATCTGAACATCATGTGTAGCACTAGTTTTCAGGTTGTTTCAATTATCATCATCTTTGTTAGGAGCACATGCTATGAGAAAAATTTTCAAAGAACCACTAGAATTTTTTTTCTTTGGTGTGTTTTGATTTTGTCACCAAAGGTTTCAGACAAATTTTCCCTCCTGGAAAACTTGTCCTTTGTGAATGGATCCCTTTTTTATTCAAGTTTCTTCTTGATGCTTGTTATGCTAGTGTTGCTTGGACTGGATCCTGTTTGCAGCTTTTTGAAATTTTCAACAATCTCGTGTAACAACTTCATGCAATTTGAATTAGCATCCTTCACTTTTATTTCAACATTGTAAGGCATATCAAGCATATTTTGCAGCTTTTTAGTCTTGGAAAGAATTTTTTAAATTTGTACATTGCAGTTTACCAAGCCTGGAAATATTTGTTTCTCCTTTTTGTCTCAAACTGATTTTCCCTAGTCTGCTTTGAAGAAGTTTATCATAAAGACACCATTGCAGCCTTTTAATCACCATGAGGAAATCTCCATTATTTTATGAAATGAAGAAGCCATAAGATACTGCCATAAAACTCTGTCTTGTATGGAATGAAAGGAGTGGTGAAACTTTCAGACTTGGATTTTTGTTTATAGAGGAGTCCATTATTAAGACAACCTTACAGCCTTTCAATCAATCATAGGGTAAATTGACTGCTTCATGAAGTAAGGAGGATTTTTTAACAATCTGTCTTGATTTTCTACTCGGTCCTGAATGAATTCATGCCATGATAATTTCTTGAGGCTTTATGTTTATGATGAAAGGGGTTAATAACATTTTCCACTACAGCCTTTGAAGTATAATGAAAAACCCATTTCTTTTGAAGTGATGAGGGTCCTTTCATAGGCATATCCTCTGATTTTTCAACAAGGAGATTATCATTTTTATCCTTATTGCAGCTTGTCAACACCATCATGCATTTTTCTATCATCTGGATCTGGTTCTAAAAATTCTTGTTCTAGATCAATGCTTGCATATTTTTTATTAACTCTTGCTCTAGAACAATCATCTGGATCGGATTCATATTCAGTTTGTATTTGTTATTGAAATGGACCTAACAGCAGGGGTTGTTAAATTCTCTCCAATCAATATTTATCAAAACTCTGCAAAGGGCTTATGTGTGCCAACTTTTATGGAATTCTCATCTCCATCTAGAATGTACAGAAACTCTGACGCAGGTATTTGAGGATGACTTTGAGGACTTCTAGATATTGCTGTTAGCCATACTAAAAGCCAAAGGAAACCACAGATTCTGAATATAATGAAAAGACCAAAGACTCCTGTCTGTGCCATTATAATGGGTGAAAAAATTGAGCTTATAACACTGCCAAGATGAAATCCAGCCATCGAAAAACCCACTACTCTTGCTTGTTCATTACGGGGAAACCACCTTGAACCATGTTTTTCATGCATGGCATAACTGCACCTTCTGCAATTTGAATAGATCATTTCAAGGAGTAGCTATGCTTTTTTTCTTAATTTAGTCAATAAGGGAAATCATCACAAAAAAATATTGTTGCAGCTCTTTTTAATGACCCTTTAGACCTATCATGAGGCCTTCTCTTATTATCTGCTGATGGAGGTCTTCATAGACAGAAATAAGAGGCTTCTTCAACACTATAATATTACTGCTTTGCTTATGATGTAATACTAGAATTCAACTTATAAACTTTCAATTGTTCCCACTGATTTTCAACTTTGACTTTCCAATTGAAAACTTTCTTAAATATAATCCAAACCTGCTGATGCATTTTTTGTTTTATCCCTTGGAAGGAGGTGGCCTACAATTTTCTGAAGTTTATATAAAACACCTTCACATCCTGCTTCTTTAAATGAGGTTACATCTCTGTTCCTAACCCTCTGCTCTTTATTGGAGGAGGTCATTATCATGTTTCCCAACCATCTACTCTTATACTAGAGGAGGTTTTCAGCATGTCACCCAACCATGTGCTCTTGCTTGGAGGAGGTTAACATAGTTATGACATTTCATCCACTTGCTTTGAAGGAGGTCTTCAAAGTCATGACATTTCATCCATTTGCTAAACTGTGTCATCTTTCTTTGCCACACATGTCTCTGCTTGGTAAATAAGAATAGGTAATAAAGTGAAATCTCAACAATCTGCTATATGAGGCATATTTTGAGATGTGTATCCTTTGTCAAATATCTTTTTGAACCTTTTAAACCAGAAACCACATGACATGTATTTGTATATTTGTTACACAGTAATTTGTCACCGTCCCTGCAATCCCCATCTCGCCCATTGGAGGGTCGTTTTTGTGACCAATAAGCAGTGTCATGCCTTGCAAACACCATCATTGCATCCCTTTCCATGAGGAAAACATTCCTTCTGTTGATCATTTCCTGAGCAGACCCCTAAAAACACATGTTTTTGCATTGGCGCTGGTAGCCCGTTATGTACTCGCGCCAATGGGGAAAAATTAACACTGAGCCCGCGCCAATTGGCGCTCTGTCCCAGTTAAGCACCCGCGCCACTCTTCTTTTGGAAAGTTTTTTAAAAAAAGAGGCGAAGTTTCGATTACAACAACTTCGTGGATGAGTCATCAGGAGTGGTTTCGCCTGAATAACCACAGCCTTCCTCCTTTGGCCTCTTGTTTCCACCATATGGGGAACCTCCCAAAGGATAAGGCCTCCCTTCCACTATTGTAGGGATCCCAACCTCCTCCTCTCCTCTATAAATATAGCCTTCATCCATTGATGAAGGGGCTGAAAGGCTGAAAGGCTGAAAGGCTGATAGTCTTGAAGTGCCTAAGCTTTGAATCTCCATATTCCCAAGAGCCTTTGTGCTGTAAAGAACCCTCTCTTTCCCTTAAGGCTGACTCAAGTAAGGAGACCATTGTCGAGAGACTCCGAAGAGGTTTTCCCTTTCCTTGGCGAGCTTTGCGAGACGTGGACGACTGGAGACCCATCCGAAGGAGACCGCGATGTCAAAACTTGGTTATAATCTCTCTTCGTTTGTTATTTAATAGATGATTACGATTATGGTTCCACTCTGTTTTCCATCATGTTAATATGAGTAACATCCTTTCTGACTGATGTTTAGTTATGTATGCCGGATTTTATGCTTGTATCTATTTGTCTCTTCCATGTGCAGGTGTTCATCCGTGGAGATCGTGGAGGGATCGTGATCTGCCGAGGTTGAGGAATGGGGACGCTTCTTCTTCGGATCATAGCATTGGAATCTAGGTAGGCTTCTATCTCTAGTCTTTTCATCCGTAACTAGGAACTTGCGTTGTAACATTGTTTGATTGTTGCTAGACCCCTGCTGGGCTAGTAGGGATCGCCTCTGTCTGCAGAGGGGATTTACCTCCTCAACAATTTGGCGACTCCACTGGGGACCGTCTAGTTTTGATTGTCTTGTCTTGATTGTCTCGTTTTGATTGTTTCGTGGTTTTCCTTGCTTGGTTGGCCTTCTGGGCTGGCTCTTTTTGTGTTTTGGCTTTTGGTTCAGCCCTAGAGGATCAGATCTGACCTCTGTTTTTCCGAATTTTCATCTTTTCATGGTTGGCTTGATTGGCGCGGTTTCTAGCCTGACAGTCGCGCCAATTGGCGCAGGTTTCCAGTTCATTACTTGCGCCATCCCCTGTCTGGCGCGGATTACAGCCAGACAGTCGCGCCATTTCCTGTAGGTGGTACGGTTATCCTTGTTCGGAAGTTTCTTTTGGTTAGTACTTTGCTTCTGGGTTTGTTTTAGATTCAACTTGAAGTGGGAAGTCTGGTTTTGGTTGGGAGAAATTCTTTGTTTTTTTCATTTTCAGGAATTGGCGCTTGTTGTCAGTTAGCAACCCGCGCCAATTGGTCATTGGCGCTAGTTTTCAATGTACAAGTCGCGCCAGTTGGTGCTAGTTGTCAATGTACAAGTCGGGCCAATTTCAGGGTGTATGAAAATTGAGTTTTTTTTCCCTAAATCCTTCACCAGTGTGTCTTTCCCTTCCGGTCTTTTCACTGTATGAGCATAGATTACATTGCTCATTGTTTGAAAAGTCTTATTTCCATGATTGTTTTATGTAAAAGGGAATGAATGCCTTGTTTTGATCTCTTGCTTTGGAATTCCTTTTTGTGTTTGACCGCATATGTCTTGTCAACTTTTGGGGGATTTCGTTACAAAGTGTTTTGAAACAACAATTGCATTCTTAGTGTTTGTTTACATCTCTTTTGCATTCATCCTTCTTTAAGGAGATTTGCGTTCTTTTAGTTTTCGTCTCATAGTTTGCTTTTCGTTTAAATGCATTAGATCACATTGCATCGAAAAGTGCTTTTGAGATTCATCATTGGACTTAGATCACATTGTTTAGTGATTGAAAACTAAAAATCGTTTTGAGTGCATTCTCTTTTGTTAAAAGCATGCATTAAGTAGATTCTCATTTTATCGAAAAATGCATTGAGTGCATTCTTATTATTTGAAAAGAAAAAGGAAATTGTGCATAGAGTACAATTGCATAGTTTTCGGAAAAAGAATTTTGCATAGATTACATTGCATTATTCGCATCGTTGAATGTTTAGAATACTTTTGGATAGTGAAAGTCATCTAGTTTGGAAAAGTTTCGTTTTCAGTTTTGTTGTTCGTTGCATCATTGTTTGAAGCTCTTCCCTTAACTAGATAGCATTCATCGAATTGAAAAGTTTTCTTTTCTCATGTAGCTGCATACAGGAGATTGTCATATGACATACGGTAGGGCCTTGAAACCGAAACATAATTGAAGATCAACCATAAAATTTACTCAATTTACCTAAGGAAGCATTGAAACATTAACGAAATATTTAGAGGTCTAGGCTTGAGACGTGTTCCGGCGTCTTTAAACCTAGCAGCTGTCGTTCGCCTTTTGGATTTAGACAGCGCTAGTACAGACTTGTGCTCCCCGTACCGTCACGTATATAAAGGGAGACCCCACTAGGTTTCAATCCTTTATCCATAGGAAGCCGAGTCTGCCGCCCTATACCCGTGATACACCGAACACAACATTCGGGGAGATTGCTTGCACGTACGTTAAGTCCTTGGTTGATTTCTCTTTCATTTTGAAACCAAGGTGTATATTGCAGTTCACGGTTATTTGGTACACCCTTTGTGCCTAGTATTCCTGAGCAGTCATTTGGTCTTTTCTGACTCCCTAAATTTGAAAAGACCGTCAAGCGCTTGTCCTTTCACGCTTGTTTCCAATCTGAAAGTGATAGAGTCACCTTTTGCCTGTTTCTTGACTCTTAAAATATGAAACGGTAGAGTTTTGTTTCAATGTTTTAAAAATTAACTGCCCACGAAATATTCCTGGTTAAAGTTAGTTTCCTTAGGGTGTTGTTCTGAAGATCGTTTCTGATGGCAACTTTTCCGGAGTTCACCAACCAAGGAATCCCCTTTGATGGGAATCCTGGTCCTTTTCCTCCTTTTGGAAATGTTGGTGCTCCTTATATGGCAACGTTGTCCCTTCCTGGGTTAACTGTTGGGTTGCCTGTTTGGTTGTTCTCAACCTCTGTTGTCCCAAATGTCTCCACTACTGTTCAATCAGTTCCTCCACCTGAACAACCTCATGTTGATTCCAAGGTGGACCTCTCCCCTTCTTCGCCTGTTTCTGCGTCCTCCTCTTCTACTTCGCCTGGTGAAAGTCTGGATTCAAGTAACCGGGTGGCTAAGAAGAAGAAGAAGAAGACAAAGAAGAAGAAGTCTGATAAGCGAGAGGCTAAATGTACGGCTACTGTCTCCGAGATATCTCCTCTTGATAAACCTTCCAACCCTCCACGGAAAGTCAAGTTCCCTTGCCTGTTGTGCACGGGAGACCATCTTCTTCGAGACTGCCCTGGCATTCCCAAGGTGCTCGAAGTATGGTCCAACGGCCACCCATCGTTGCCTTTGGCTTCCGGGAGTCAGGTTGGGGGCACGTCTTCAGCTGGTGCTGATAAGGCTCCTAAGAAGCAGGGTAAGATCACCAATCCCTGTAAGTTGTGTGAAGGGCACCATGCCATTCACCTTTGTCCTTATATGGATGAAGCCAAGCGAGTTTTGGACAACCCGACCGGTTCTACACCACGCCTTCCACCTGGTTATAATCGGCTTTCTTTGAGTCCTCCGCCAGCTGATCCTACGATTGGTCAAGGGTCATCCTTGGTCGATCCTACTCCCCCAGAAATTCAGATTCAGGAATCCATTCCCGACCAACCATTGGTCGTGGGATCGGTTGAACTGGCCCTGTCTACGGTGCACCAGGTCTTTTCCGTTGGGAGTGGACCTCACATACCTCAAGTTCTTCTTGTTTCTTCAGATTCCTCGGACTTGGAGAAAGATTCTCCTGTCCCTATATCTCAAGAAGTTCCTCCTTCGCTTCCCGTAATGGGGGTCCCGGAGGATACTCTTCCCGACTCCGTGATGGAAGTCGTGGAGGATGCTCCTTCTTCCGTAACACCGAGGGAAGACCATCTCAGTTCGATGGTAGCCCCTCCGAGTAGTTTGGTCGCTTCCTTTGATTGGAATCGATTTGCAGGATACCGCCTTCCGTCTTATGTGCCTTTCGAGATCACAGTACAGGCTCTTGTTCTGGTCGTACCCAGCACCATTATAGACGAAGGTTCCTCTGTTAGTATTCTATCCTCAACTACCTGGCAAGCTTTCGGTTCGCCGCCGCTTGCGCATGTTACGCAGAATCTGTTGACTTTTAACAGAAGGACGAGTCAACCGTTGGGGATCCTTCCAAGGTTACCGGTTACTTTGGGAGGTAAAACCGTCCATATGGACGTGATGGTCGTTCCAGGCCCCTTGGATTTCAATCTGCTCCTGGGGCGCGATTACACCTATGCCATGGGAGCGCTTGTCTCCTCCCTTTTTCGTGTGGTTTTTTTTCCACATGAAGGACGGATCGTGACCATTGACCAGCTTTCATTCTTTGGTCCTAATGTGGCAACTGGTCCGCCATCACCCCCTCCTGGTTTTTATTCACCTGTTGTATCTGCCCCACCGCAGGTCAACTACGTGTCTACCTACCCCGTGCCTGTGCTCAGTGATGATGCCATCGTGCATAGTGTGCTGGGGGCATTGGGTCCTGACTTCCAGGATGTTTTCCTTCCATCGGGAGTGGAACTCTTGGGAGCAATGACTTCTTGTTCATTATGACAAGGTTGTTGGAGAAAAGTTCCTTGTCTTGTGTCAAGCTCCTTAAAAAATGAAACAAGGTTGTTGGAGCAAAGTTCCTTGTCTTGTGTTAAGCTCCTTAAAAAATGAAACAAGGTTGTCGGAGCATAGTTCGTTGTCTTGTGTCAAGCTCCTTAAAAAATGAAACAAGGTTGTCAGAGCAGAGTTCCTTGTCTTGTGTCAAGCTCCTTAAAAAATGAAACAAGGTTGTCGAAGTAGAGTTCCCTGTCTTGTGTCAAGCTCCTTAAAAAATGAAACAAGGTTGTCGGAGCATAGTTCCTTGTCTTGTGTCAAGCTCCTTAAAAAATGAAACAAGGGTGTCCGAGGATAGTTCTTTTAATGTGTCAACCTCGTTAAAATAATGAAACATGTTCCTGTTCAATTCGAGTCTTTGATAAGTTCTCGTAAAATCCCAGTCGAGTCTGTCTCTTGATCTCGTAACTTGAACCTTCACTCCATCTGCCTTTCATATGGACTGAAGCTTGGGGGGCATGTACCTCGAATTGAGTCACCATGCTGGGGGCATGCTTACTTTTTCAAGCATAGTTTGTTTCCATTTCAAGCTTGTGTAAAAATGAAACCGGTTTCAAGCATAGTTTATATTTGTTTCAAGCTTGTGTAAAAATGAAACCAACTTCAAGCAGAGTTTCCTGATTTCAAGCTTGTGTAAAAATGAAACCATTCCCATTTTACCTCTTGTGATTGCCATTTTATCAGCCTCTTTTGCCAGATGAGCCTTGGTTTTCTCACTCCATCGTCACTATCTGCTTGGCCGATCATATGCCTTCACTTGGTTGTTTTACCCGTTCCTGAGGAACCGCTGCGATGAGTGGTCTTGTTAGCCAACCTCTTAACCTTTACTTGTTTTGAGTAGTTCCACCATTACCGGAACCAGTTGCTACCCTTTATACCACTCGTTCCTCCAGGAGGAGTCATCTTTCAGCTCTTTTCTGACTCTCTAAATATGAAAAGATTGCCGAGGCCCTTGTCGTTTCGATCTCGTTAAATTGGACACGAATCGACATCTACCCAGTATACGTTTAACCCTTTTTCGGGTTGGGATGGATTGATTACGAAAAAGGAATACCCTAGCCTATCGCGACTAGGAGGTTTTCTCGGATATTGTTTTCTACCTTTTCGGATCTGAGGAACTATTTACGAAAAGGAACCTGTGGAGTTTACTTTTCTGCTATCTTTTCAAACTCTCTAAACATGAAAAGACGTCGAGTTCTCCCTTTGTCAGACTCGTTAAACCCTGATGACATCGGATCCAGTCGAAATGACGTTCTCCGAGTTCCTCCTTCCTAGGACTCGTTAAATGCACTAGGATGGATTCGCCCAAAGGGCAGACTTATATTACAAGCATATGCTATCCCCTTCAAGCTTGTTATAAAAAATAATTGGGGTACTCGCCAGAAATGGTGGGGGAAAATGGAACCAGCATCGTTGTCATGTCGGCAGTATGTCGCTCTTGAACATGGCACTTGTCTGCATTCGTGTCGGGTTGGGGACATCTCATCTCGTTCTTCACTTTGCCTCCATGGGTTTGGATAATCCCTTTTGACCTCTCATCTGCTCATTGCCTCGTCACCATGACCTCTGATCCGTTGATGTCAAATACTGCCAAGTCCATTGTCGTGCCGTTTATATGTTCAAGAGAAGTTGGCCTCTGCAAATATCAACCTTCCTCTGTTTCTCATACGATCCTGATTCACAACAAAACATCATGTTCCTCTGTCTCGTGTCGATGATGTGGGAATCATTATGGCCCACCTTCGATCAAGGTCACTTCCTGTCGACATCAGCTCATTATCCGGGAAGCTGATCTAGAGACTCCTTTATGGTACCTTGGAGCCTGCATGCCTCAATGGCAGGTTCGTCGCATTCGACGTGAGGTTTTCATCATTGGCCTCCGATCGAGTGATTCTGCGGGTGTTCGACGCCAACTCATTGATTCACACGCCGTAGATTGTACCTGTAGTACCTTGAGGGCCATTGTCATTATTGGTGGTTCCTCTCGTGTCTGTTAACAACTTTCCTCATTGGCTGGTAATCAGACGATGTTCCTGCATGTTCGACTTCAGCTCACATATTCACATGCTCGAACTTGTACTTTGTTTGGGCCGAGATGGAGCGCAAGACCCTGGATTGTGTCTGTTGTAATCCAGGCTGCGATTGTGGATTATTATCATTATGTATATGACTCATTGATTGGATGGCTGCGACCATACCTGAGTCTATTTATTTGATCCTCGCTGGATGGCTGCGCCCATACCCTGGATCCGGATTATAGTGTACTCTGTTTTGGATGGCTGCGCCCATACCACATATACATCATGTACTTGAGATATCAGTTGTATTTTTCTATGCAGGTTCTCCGACGGCGGGGCTTCAGTTGAACATGATCTCGTAAAGCATTTCACCCCTCTCTCTCTCTTTCGGGCCTCATGCTTTAGGGGGCATCTGTTACACAGTAATTTGTCACCATCCCTGCAATTCCCATCTCGCCCATTGGAGGGTCATTTCTGTGACCAATAAGCAGTGTCATGCCTTGCAAGTACCATCATTGCATCCCTTTCCATGAGGACAACATTCCTTCTGTTGATCATTTCCTGAGCAGACCCCTAAAAACACCTGTTTTTGCATTGGCGCTGGTAGCCCGTTATGTACTCGCGCCAATGGGGGAAAATTAACACTGAGCCCGCGCCAATTGGCGCTCTGTCCCAGTGTTGTACCCGCGCCACTCTGTTTATGGAAAGTTTTTTAAAAAGGAGGCGAAGTTTCGATTACAACAACTTCGTGGATGAGTCATCAGGAGTGGTTTCGCCTGAATAACCACGGCCTTCCTCCTTTGGCCTCTTGTTTCCACCTTATGGGGAACCTCCCAAGGGATAAGGCCTCCCTTCCACTATTGTAAGGATCCCAACCTCCTCCTCTCCTCTATAAATATAGCCATCTTCCATTGATGAAGGGGCTGAAAGGCCCAATTTACGTGATAGTCTTGAAGTGCCTAAGCTCTGAATCTCCATATTCCCAAGAGCCTTTGCGTTGTAAAGAATCCCCTCTTTCCCTTAAGTCTGACTCAAGTAAGGAGACCATTGTTAAGAGACTCCGGAGAGGTTTTCCCTTTCCTTGGCGAGCTTTGCGAGACGTGGACGACTGGAGACCCATCCGAAGGAGACCGCGACGTCAGAACTTGGTTGTAATCTCTCTTCGTTTGTTATTTAATAGATGATTACGATTATGGTTCCACTCTGTTTTCCATCATGTTAATATGAGTAACATCCTTTCTGACTGATGTTTAGTTACGTATGCCGGATTTTATGCTTGTATCTGTTTGTTTCTTCCATGTGTAGGTGTTCATCCGCGGAGATCGTGGAGGGATCGTGATCTGCCGAGGTTGAGGAACGGGGACGCTTCTTCTTCGGATCATAGCATTGGAATCCAGGTAGGCTTCTATCTCTAGTCTTTTCATCTGTAACTAGGAACTTGCGTCGTAACATTGTTTGATTGTTGCTAGACCCCGGCTGGGCTAGTAGGGATCGCATCTGTCCGCAGAGGGGATTTACCTCCTCAACAATATTATTTGCTTTCTAGTCACCATTTTCTAACCTTTTTTTACTGTGTTTGCAGAGGTACATTGGATTTTCTCTTTGACTAGTGTTTTTATCCCAGGCTCAAGGCAACAAAAGAAGCAGTTGTCTTCTTATGTTTAGTTTGATGATGTCTTCTGGAATACTCGTACATTTCTACTTCTGAGAGAGACACTGAAACACTGTAGATCAATCACTATATCAGTTTGGCTTTTGAAACATGTACTTCTGCTTTCTTTTCATTGCAGCTCTCCATCTACTTACTGATGGTAAATCTCTTCAACATGAGAGACTTATTTGGACTTGTCTCTTTGTTCTTGTCTGGATACAGTTTGTCATTTGACTTGCACCCTGCAGAGATGAAAAAAATATGACTTTGAACCTTTGAAATCTCCTTTAGTGTCTTATGGAGATTTTTCCCAATCTTAAGCATATTCTTTTACACTGTGCACATGCTCATCTCTTTCTGTATTAGATATTTGTAGAATTTCTTCCGGACTGAGACAACAAGACCTCTTAGTGGCGCAACCTAGGGGTATATCAAGGTTTTCTTTTGCAGATTAAGTGCTAATTTAGGCCTGGTTAGTATTGAACAAAGGATTCTGGCTCAGGCTATTTTTTTCGAGGAAGGGATTCTCTAAAGCGCCACTACCTAACTTAGGGGCAACTTTCATTGATTCTGATTGTGTTTGACAAGAAAATCAAGGATATGAAGGGAGACACTTTGTCAAATATTGGACAGTGAGTTTCATGAGAACCAAAGGGAAAATTATAGTAGACAAGCAAGACCAAGACAGCTATAGACAGGGATATTTTGTTGAAACAAGACATGACTTTGAAAACTGAAGATTGCTCTGATCATACGCTGACAAGAAGGGCTAGGAAAGAAAAAATTTGTTTGGGGGTTTTCTAGATGACAAATTGACATATGGAGATCAGCTTCTAGAAAACTCAGCTAGGAATCTAGTCATCAACAACAGGTGAAAAATACTGATGACTAACAAGTGTCTATAAGGAGTTCATGTGATTTGATTCCCCCTTAACATATTTGTGGTGATTTCCTGATTGACTTCAAGTACTAATGTTGTTGTGTTGGTTACAAAATATTCTCTTGGAATTTTCATCGTCTAAACAACAACATCTGAATATGTTTTTACTTCAATTGGTTTGTCATCTTCTCAAGTTTTGATATTGACTGGGTCGGTATTCATTCCTTTTTCTTCAACTCGTACTGTTATGTCTGAAGACTTTGACACTTCTTTCGTAAAAGGTTCTTCTATTTTTTTCAATGATTTCTTATCATTTTTAAGTTTCTTAATTTGAGTGAGTAAACTTTGATTATGATTTTTGAGACATAAGAGTTCATTAGTTTTTTATTCATCAACTCTATTTTCGATGTTTTGACATTCAAGCTTTTCATTTTTTAAATCTTTGATTTGTTCTAATAACCTTTGATTAAGGGTTTTTAAGCATCAATTTTGTTCTTCCTTTTCTGATATGTTCTTGTTCAATTTCTTCTTGGGATATTCTTTTTCTTCTTGTAAATTTTCCCTTCTAACTTTTGATTTATTGACTTGCACAAGTAATTTTTTACTATAGTCTCTTAGATGCAAAATTTCCTCATCATTTTCTTTTGACACGTTGTAAAACATATCTTCGATATCTTTATATTTCTTTTCTGATACCTCGATTTTTGTTCAATTTTTGTGAGTTCTCCATCGAATCTTTTCATTTGCATCTACTAATTATGTTAGTGTTCTTATATACTAAATAATTTTCCACATGTTGGACAACATATTTTGCAATTTTTATGAAGCCACTGATACCCAATTTATGTTTTACAAAATGGACATTTAGTCCAAAATGTTGACTTATATGTGGAATTCATATTTAACTCTTGATTTTGATTTTTATTTTTATTTTAATCAAGATAAACCTTCTAAATAATATTTTTTCTCTTTTTTATACTTTATAAGTGCTACTTTTAAAATATTAAAATAATTTTTTTCCTCCATTATGTCACTTTATGGATCATCCTCCATCCATCACATCACCCTTGAAAAGGTCTACAAAGGCTCAAGTAGTAGAGGAACACATACAAAGCCAGCAAGAGGTTCTTAAACTATTGAATACAACTTGGTTATGACACAAAATAGGATGAAACAATATGTAGATCAACATCATAGTGAAATGGAATTTGAAGTGGGAGATTGGGTATTTTTTATTCTACAACCATATAAATAGATGTTCCTCAAGCAACAAAAGGAGGACAATAAATTAGCTCTGAGGTATTGTTAGGTCCCCGTAATTTGTTAGATTGGAAAGACCAAATGTAAGAGGGTAACATCAGACTAGTCTTTGGAGTCCTAGGACCTAGCCTTCCTGGACTCAAAGAGGGCTCTCTCTATACTTGTGTAAGGATGTGAACTTGATAGTTTTTAGGATTTTGATTTTTGGCTAGTTATTAGGTTTAGGGCTTGTTTGTTTGGTTAGTTGGATAGGTTGTCAAGAAAAATAGGTAGAGTAAGAGAGAATCAATCCATTGGGCTATGGAGTCTACAAAGGTTTTGAAGAGTGCAAAAATAGGTCAAGGGTGTTTCATAGGGCAAGTTAACAAGGCCAAATGGGTCTAAGTAGTTTTAGTGTGGGTGAAATGAACATGTAGTTCCGAATACACTATGTTAAGGGGAAATAAGGATCCTTTAACATACTAAGAACAAGGAAAAATCTTTCAGTATGATAGTATAGCAAAAATTTAAGAGCAATAAAGGATACTTCAATCAAACAGTACTAAGAAAACCTCAAACAACAGATAAGTAAACTTAGAGAGCAGTTAAGGATTCTCTGAAACTTACTTTCAAATAGATAGAACTTTTAACATAACATTTTAGTAACACTAAAGAGCATATAATAATTCTTTATAGAAACTTCAAGGAAGAAAACATAGAAATCAAAGGTGGCAGGCAAAATTAGGGTGCAAAGAAAGCATGTCCTATTCTCTAATTTATGTCCTATGATCATGAAACATAATGAGAACTGAAGAAAACAAATAAAAAGGTGGAATACATCACCATCCAACAGAGCCTATGTATCCTAAGAATGTGCTCAATCCATAGGTGCTCAATCCAAAGCCATCACAAGACACCAAAGCCAATTTCACCAATAAACTAAAAGTCTATATCATATTATGCTCAACAAACAACCAACATCCAACCCACATGTACAATGAGGCCTCAATGTTGTATTTAACTAGAAAGGAAGACCAAAACCTTAACTAGGGTTTCCAAAATGTCATAAATACACCATAAATGCCAAATTTGTCCATTAATACCATGCAAGGCCCAAGGAACAAAATATCTAATGCAATAAATGAAAAATAACTTCTAACACCTAACTTTGGAAAAAAATGAATTTGAGGCTCCTCAATAACTCCAAAATATCTTCTAGTGTTTTTTGTTGAATTTGCAAGCAAGGGCACAGCATTGAGGTCCAAGGACGCAACACCTGCACAGGAAAATAGGTCACCTTGCAGCTAAGGTTTGAAGGCCTTCCCGATGTCTGAATGAGCTCCGTGATAGCGCGTTGGAAAGCTTCTCAAGTATACTTTCCAAAAATTCCTTTAGTGTTTCATTTGGTTTCCATTTTCCTATCCAAAAACCAAAACTCCCAAGACTGCTCAAGGCGCAGCACCAGCTCTGAAAATTGGGCAGAATGGTGAATTTTTGCATGCTTTTGACCCTTTTGGAGGACCAAATCTGCTCAAAATGATATGAAATTTTGTGTGTGTGATGTACTTGGAAAGATGAACCCAAAAATGTAAACCAATCCTCAATAAAGTGCCCCAAAAAAGAGTGCAACGCCCTTGGCACTTTAAATTAGTCAAAAACCAAAATTTCCAAAAACTTGCCAAAATTTGAAATTGTCTTCTTCATGGTGTTTGGGATGCCTGTAGGGATGCATCAACCAGGTTTTCAAGGTTTTATTTGTTCTATTGCCCCTTTGGTAGGTTAAAATAAAAGTCTCAATTTCCACCATTTTAGTGTCTTCAATCTCATTGTCATGTGCTCTTCTGTCATTAGTGTTATCAAGGCTTTTTGAGCCACTATCAACATCCTTACTGTCATTTCCCTCTCTGTTACCTTTATCACTGATGTGCCTCACTAACCTCTTCTTCTTTGTTTTCTTCTTCATTTAAAATTTCCTTACAGCATTTAATTCTCTTTCTTTACTACTTGATTCCTTATTTGCATCAGCCCCCTCCTTAATTTTTCCTCCTGTCTAGACTGATATTCTTTATGGGTAGATGAAGTGATAACATAAATTTGCAAGCTTAGGTATTAGGGTTGCCTCTTAGGGTTTGATTTTATTCATTTAAATCATCAAGATACTTGAAACAGTAAATGAGGGCCTATACATACCCCTACCAGCGTTTGGAGAAACTTGGAAGCAACTTGAAGAAGTTTAGAGGTTTAATTTGCTTGGAGGGCCCTCCTGGCCAAATGCGCAGCACCTAGGAAATTGCACTAGGCCTGTCAGGAAATTCGGGAAAAGGCGTGGCGCCTTGCCAGGCACACAGTGCCACTTCCCAGGTGCGCAACGCCAAGCCAGGGGTGCAGCGTCAGGCAAAATTGTCCAATTTTTCCTTGAAAACTCAAATTTTTGCATCCTTTGAAACTTTTAATTTGTTGTAAGGCACCAATGATTCTTCTGAAGTTTTTAGGTGGGCTTGACCCTAATTTTACTCCTTGAGGCAAGACACCTTCACCCTGAAAACTTTGGGAGGGCTGCACACAGTAATATCTTCAAAGCTTTTTGTGTTTTCATTACAACATTCAACTTATCTTTCTCACCTTTACTCACTAACCCTTTGGCATTGTTTGCATGCAGGTGATTGATATGATGAAGTTGATCCTCTGATATTTTCACAGTGACGTTTTCAAAATCCTATGTGCTTTACTCCATGAAACTTAGCTTTCTTATCTTGGCTGGAAATTTTACACTGTTTGTATGCAGGTGACTGAGATGATGGATTTGAACCTCCTTTTGCTTTTTGAGGCATATCGAATTCGTCAAACACATTTGGGAGGATTTTACATGGCAACATATTCAAAGCCCTCTTTTTCCCTTTTGCTTGTATTTTGCAGGAGTTATGACATTTGCTTGTCTTCTGATCCTGGAGATTTGACATGTTTGTTTTAACACAACAACAGCTCAGAAACCTTCTTTTATTCCTATCATGGAACTCAAATTATATTTTGTTTGGAAGGAGACTGAAAAACTTCAATTTACCCTCCTTACTGACATTCTTTACACCTTTTCTCTTTGAGGCCTAACATATTCATCTTGGCAAACCTTGGGATGATTGCATACAACAGCTCCTTCAAAATCTTCCTTTGCTGTGATCATGGAGTTGAGCTCATACATTTTACCTTCTGTGGCCAATTTCTCAAAACCCTAGGTGTTTGGGTTTCTTTAGGATAATTATCAGTGTTGTCTCTATAGCCCTTTCAAGTTCATTCACTTATGTCCATTTTTCCTCACCTTTCTATGATATCTCATCAAACATCTCTGATAGAATTTTATTCATGTTTGGTCTTTGGTGTACTTCCTCCATGGTTATTTCTGCATTTGATCCCTGCTTGGCAGACTGCTGGAATATCAAGCTCGAAAACCCTAGTTCTTCTTAAGGCCAAGTGTTTCTTGTCCTCCTTGCTGCAAGATGTCTTCATTGAGGAGCAGACCTCCTATCTTACCAACTTTTTGTTGATATACTTTTCAAGACCTCTACAAAAGTTTCAAGCTAGTCCATTACCTCATGTGCAGACCTTGAAACTGAATGGTAGTCTTCTTTGAAAATGATGACCTTGAAACATATGAACCCTAATTGACCTGACCTTGATTGAAAATTGGCTTGGAGTCTTCAAGTGTAAAAATAAAGTATTGAAAAAGTGGTGTATTGAAGATCCAAAATCCAATGTACTTGATTTATCTAAAGATCATATAGAGATAGTTTTGAGACCATCAATGCTTGAGGAACCTAGTGAACATAGGAAGGCATAGGCTATAGGTAACCCTAGTTGTAAAGTGGTGTTATGGGCAAGGAAAAAAATAGAGTGATGAGTTCATAGGTAGAAAAATAGGATGGAGATGAGTGGCACAAGCCCATAAGGAGTTCTTTAGGAGTGGTAGGGTGACCATGGAATGGAAAAATGGTAGAATAGTGAAACATTTTCCATAAGGATAATGAACGCAATGAGATTTCTAAAACTCACAATATTCAGGGAATTCTGTTTTCAGAAATATAGAACCAATATTTAGTCACCTATAGATAGTAAAACTTACTGATGACTAACAGTGGCTCCACTTGGGGAGGGAAAATCCTTCTCAAGAGGTGTCCAGGACCTCAAAGTTCAAATCTTTGAGTTTTGAAGACCAGTACCTTACTTGTACTTGGCAGATCCTTCTTTTTTCATTTGTTGATGTTCTCTTGAAGCTATGATCTTACAAAATCTGAAAGCATGATTGCTTCAATCTCAGTTCTACCTAACCATCTTAATTTTCCTAACATTTTTTTTTCTTTTGGGTGCACTTGGAATAGCAAACCCTTGACATTATTTTCTTTTGAAAGCATAAAAAAAACTATATACTTGTACCCTTATCACTTCCAAGAGTTCAGATTAGGCTGATGAACTCTTTTATTCTCTACCTAATTCCAATTATCTGTCAAGATTAAGCTATTTGACATATTTTTCTTCTCTAACCTACTGACATAAAATTCAAAACATGATCAAACCAGGATTAAGCAATCTGATTTTCCATGGACTTTGGCATTTGGACAAGCTACACACAGACATTATTTTTGTACAATAAAAAACCAGAAAACATGAGGGCTATGATTCATAATTGGTTATGCATCCCTCTCATTTCCTTTGGTTCAGATTTGAGCATTGGGAACCAGCATCTTTTCCTAATCTAATCTACTGACAAGTCAAGCTTAAATGGTTTCAAAATTCTTGTTTCACTAACCTATCAGCATAAATTTAAAACATGTTTAGTCATGATTAGGTTAGATGACTGAACAAGACTCCCTTTTCTTCAACAGTAGTGGCATTTAGGCTTGCACACTTTTAGAAATACTCTTTTTTTTTGGTATGGGGTTGTACGTATTATTTTTCCTGCCCTCTTTTTCTTCTTTTCTTTTTTTTTGTGTCCTTTTTTAGATCAGAATTCTAAGACTAAAAACTAGAAAGATGATTATAGTGATGAGCTTATTTGCATACCTATCTATCCTAATCTAACTTACATATGATATAAACTCTATTTTCCAATATAACCAATCAAGTAGATGATTCCATGAGTGGTCTTTGTTCAGCTCTTTGAGTGTACCAGAAAGACAAAAAGGCCACTCCCACCTTACTTGTGTTTGATTAGTAGTGCCTAAAATTTTCTTAAAACCTTGCATCAAACTACTCCTAACATATTTTACTCCCTCCTCAAATGTCTCTAAGAAATCAACAAAAGGATCTTGAAACAATACCTGGCTCTGAGGATTTGAATAATCAGCTGTATCCAGGACCATTCCTTCCTCCACTTGGCTAAGCTTGAGATTATTTTGGGAAAGAAACTCTTCTTCTTCCTCATGATCATCCATACTGGCAGCCTCATCATATATTGCAATGTTGTCCTCTAGCAAACCTGATAAGCTCTGGTAGAGTGGGCTGAATTCTGTGTGAAGGCCATCATGTTGATGAGTAGGAGCACTCTTTGGCAATAAATTTTCTTGGGAAGGAAGTACAACAACTCTCTTGTGATGATGAATTTCCAAGATTTCATCTGCAATTTGAAGTTCAATGGAACTTGGTGGCTGCAAATCTGGAGTTGAGGAGAATCCTATGTCATAAATGATTTCCTCATCCATTTCAGGAAAAGGTTTCTCATTAACAACTTGCTCAAGGAGTTCATTATCTTCCCTAACCTCAACATCAAAACTGAAAGACTGTTGATTTCTAATCACATGAAAGTTATTTCTGATTGACTGAAATGAAGTAGAACAAAGACGCATAGATGATTCACTTGCTTCCAATTTTTCTAGACTTTCCTCATCACTATCATAGCTGATGTGTATTAGTTTATTACTGTTTTCAAGTTGATGAAACTGAACTTCCTCCCACAAACCAACTGCCGATTGCTCTGCGAGATCAGCTTCTGATTGGGTATCATAACCATCATCATACTGATCAAACTTTGGAGAATAATCAATATAAGTAATGTCACCAATCAAACATATTGGATTATCAGATTGTTTCTCCTTGAATTGATCTACAAATCCATTTTCTGATATGTGGTAGCTGGGATTAACATGAGAATAAATATAAATGTTCTATTGATATGAAGGTTTAGAGGTTGGCTACATGTTTAGAATCTGATTTATTTCCTCTTCAGTTAAAAGAGGAGGCATTTTTCTCTTTCTTTGGATAGAACTATAGTAGTTTTATTTCTCTTGTGAAGGTTGATTCTGAGGCTGAATGTCTTCTTGAGCCTCACCTAGAAGAGATGGTGAATCATCACTTGTACCTTTAGAGAGATCCTAAGGATCTTCCTTTATTTCCTGATTGATTTCATTATCAACCAACTCCTCTTGGTGGTCATGATAGATGATTTGAGAATGAAATTCATGAACTGCTTCTAATAGGTTTTCAGGATGCCAATTTCCCAAATCTTCATCAATGTTTACAAGTTATTGTATGAGATCTTCAGATTGATCACAACAATTTTCAGTTAATGATAAAGATGAATAATTTTCTTTATAATGTTCATAAAACACCTTGTGGAAATCCTTTAAAGAAAACAAACTGCCAGGGTCTATGCCTTCGTACCATTTCCTTGCCTTTCCTTCTACTATCCCCATGAACATTTTCATGAGGCAGTCCTCATGCCATTCAAATTTTAACCTCCATACATCTATATGAAATTTGATGAGATGTAACAAGGGGTCATCAAATTTTTCATCTTGAAACATAGGCAAGTTTGAAACACAGTATATCTGAGGCATTTTGTGTGGGAACCCAGGGATATGATCTCTATTCATTAGAGCATATCTTCGTTGTATCCTTGGATCCATATTTGTCAATAAAATAGGTTCACTGCATCTTTTCAACCAGTCTAGAGTCTTCTACCCGTGGAGTCTTTAGGTCTATTAAGAGTTGTGGAGTCACCAGGTGGATGATTTCAAATTTTTTGTCCACCATCAACAAGATTGTGATTGATCAATTGCATTCCCAGGGGAGTCTATGAGAACTAGTGGGGTCAACAGGGCTACTGAAGACCAGTGGAGTCACCAAGCGGAGGATGCTTACTGTTTTGAGGATGTACTTGTTTTCCATCATCAACAACTAAATACCAATCTAAGGATGTTTTTTTTGGGTTTCAGAGGTCTTAAGGAATACTTAGGATGTCACTGACTCAAAGGTCCCACCGTGATCGCCATTATGTTAGGTCCCCGTAATTTGTTATATTGGCAAGACCAAATGTACAGGGGTAACATCAGACCATTCTTTGGTGTCCTAGTACCTAGCCTTCCTGGACTCAGAGAGGGCTCTCTCTATACTTGTGTAAGGATGTGAACTTGATAGTTTTTAGGGTTTTGATTTTAGACTAGTTATTAGGTTTGGGGTTTGTTTGTTTGTTTGGTTGGATATGTTTTCAAGAAAAATAGGTAGATTAAGAGAGAATCAATCCATTGGGCTATGGAATCTGCAAAGGTTTTGAAGAGTGAAAAAATAGGTCAAGGGTGTTTCAAAGGGCAAGTTAACAAGGCCAAATGGGTCTAAGTAGGTTTAATGTGGGTGAAATGAACATGTAGTTGTGAATAAAATAGGTTAAAGGGAAATCAAGGATCCTTTAACATACTAATAACAAGGAAAAATCTTTCAGTATGATAGTATAGCAAAACTTGAAGAGCAATACAGGATTCTTCAATCAAATAGTACTAAACAGACATCAAACAACAGATAAGTTAACTTAGAGAGAACTTAAGGATTCTCTGAAACTTACTTTAAAACAAATATAACTTTTAACATAAAATTTTAGTAACACTAAAGAGCATCTAAGAATTCTTTAGCAAAAATTCGAGGAAGAAAACATAGAAATCAAAGGGGGCAGGCAGAAGTGGGGTGCAAAGAAAGCATATCCTATTCTCTAATTTCTATCTTATGATCATGAAACATAATGAGAACTGAAGAAAAAAAATACAAAGGTGGAATACATCACCATCCAACAGAGCTTATAAATCCTAAGAATGTGTTCAATCCATAGTTTCTCAGTCCAAAGCCATTACAAGACACCAAAGCCAATTTCACCAATAAACTCAAAGTTTATATCATATTATGCTCAGAAAACAAACAACATCTAATCCACATGTACAATGAGGCCTCAATGCTATATTTAACTAGAAATTAGGACCAAAATCCTAACTAGGGTTTCTGAAATGTCATAAATACACCATAAATGCCAAATTTGTTCATTAAGACCCTGCAAGGCCCAACGCACAAAATATCTAACACAATAAATGAAAAATAGCTTCTAACACCTAAATATGGAAAAAATTGACTTTGAGGATCCTCAATAAATCCAAAATATCTTCTAGTGCGTTTTGTTGGCTTTGCAGGCAAGGGCGCAACGCGTGCACCAGAAAAATAGGTCACCTTGCGGCTGCGTTTTGAAGGCCTTCCCGGTGTCCAAATGAACTCTGTGATAGCTCGTTGGAAATTTTTTCAAGTATAATTTCCAAAAATGCCTTTAGGTTTTAATTTGGTGTCCATTTTGGTGTCAAAAAACTAAATCTCCCAAGACTGCTCAAGGCGTAGTGCCAACTCTAAAAATTGGCCAGAATAGTGAATTTTTGCATGTTTTTGACCCTTTTGGAGGACCAAATATGCTCCAAATGATCTAAAATTGTGTGTGTGTGATGTACTTGGAAAGATGAACCTAAAAATGCAAACCAATCCTCAATAAAGTTCCCCAAAAAAGAGCAGCTCCAGGGGCGTTTCGCCCTTGGCACTTTAAATCAATCAAAAACTTGCCAAAATTTGAAATTGTCTTCCTCATGGTATTTGGGATGCCTGTAGGGATGCATCAGCCAAATTTTCAAGGTTTTATTTGTTCTATTTCCCCTTTTTTAGGTTAAAATAAAAGGCTCAATTTCCACCATTTCAGTGTCTTCAATCTCACTGTCATGTGCTCTTCTGTCATTAGTGTCATCAAGGATTTTTGAGCCACTATCAACATCCTTACTGCCATTTCCCTCTTTGTTATATTTATCACTGATGTGCCTCACTAACCTCTTCTTATTTATTTTCTTCTTCATTTACATTTTCCTTACAACCTTCAATTTTATTTCTTTACTGCTTGATTCCTTATTTGCATCAGCCCCCTCCTTAATTTCACCTCCTATCTAGACTAATATTCTTTATGGGTAGATGAAGAAGTGACAACATAAATTTGCAAGCTTAGGTCTTAGGGTTTGATTTTTTTCATTTAAATCATCAAGATACTTGAAACAGGAAATGAGGGCCTGTACATACCCCTACCATCATTTGGAGAAACTTTGAAGCAACTTGAAGAAGTTTAGAGGTTTAATTTTCTTGGAGGGCCCTCCTGGCCAAACACGCAGTGCCTAGGCAATTGCATTGGGCCTATCGGGAAAGTCGAGAAAAGGTGTGACACCTTGCCAGGCACGCAACACCTTAATAAAATGCACAGGAAAAAATGCCAGGCACGCAGCGCCAAGCCACGGGCACAACGCCATGCAAAATTGTCCAAGTTTGCCTCGAAACCTCAAATTTTCTCATCCCTTTGAAACTTTTAATTCTCTTTAAGGCACCAATGATTATTATGAAGTGTTTAGGTGGGCTTGACCCTGATTTTACTCCTTGAAGCATCACACCTTCACCTTGGAAACTTTGGGAGGGTTTCACACAATAATATCCTCAAAGCTTTCCATGTTTTCATTACAACATTCAACTTGTCTTTCTCACCTTTACTCACTAACCCTTTGACACTGTTTGCACGCACGTGATTGATATGATGAATTTTATCCTCTGATATTTGCACAGTGAAATTTTCAAAATCCTATGTCCTTTACACCATGAAACTTAGCTTTCTTACCTTGGCTGGCAGTTTTACAATGTTTGTATGCAGGTGACTGAGATGATGGATTTGAACCTCCTTTTTCTTTTTGAGGCATAACCAATTCATAAAACACCTTTGGGAGGATTTTACATGCCAACATCTTCAGAGCCCTATTTTTTTCCTTTTTCTTGTAGTTTGCAGGAGTTATGACTTTTGCTTGTCTTCTGATCCTGGAGATTTGACATGTTTGTTTTAACACAGCAACAACTCAGAAACCTTCATTTTATTCCTATCATGGAACTCAACTTATCTTTTGTTTGGCAGGAGACTGAAAACCTTCAATTTACCCTCCTTACTGACATTCCTTACACCTTTTCTCTTTGAGGCCTAATATATTCATCTTGGCAAACCTTGGGATGATTGCATACAACAACTCCTTCATAATCTTCCTTTGTTGTCATCATGGAGTTGAACTCATACATTTTACCTTCTGTGGCCGCTTTCTCAAAACCCTAGGTGTTTGGGCTACTTTATGATAATTATCGGTGTTGTCTTCGAAGTTCTATATAGCCCTTTCAAGTTCATTCACTTCTATCCAGTTTTCCTCACCTTTCTATCATATCTCATCAAACATCTCTGATAGACTTTTCTTCATGTTTGGTCTTTGGTGTACTTCCTCCATGGTTATTTCTACATTTGATCCCTGCTTGGCACACTACTGGACTATCAAGCTCAAAAACCCTAGTTCTTCTTAATGCCAAGTGTTTCCTTTCCTTCTTGCTACAAGATGTCTTCATTGAGGAGCAGGCCTCCTTTCTTACCAACTTTTTGCTCATAGACTTTTCAACACCTCTGCAAAAGTGTCAATATAGTCCATTACCTCATGTGAAGACCTTGAAACTGAATGGTGGTCTTCTTTGGAAATGATGACCTCAAAACATATGAACCCTAATTGACATGACCTTGACTGAAAATTGGTTTGGAGTCTTCAAGTGTAAAAACATAGTATTGACAAAGTGGTGTATTGAAGATCCAAAATCCAATGTACTTGATTTATCTAAAGAGCCTACAGAGATAGTTTTGGGACCATCAATTCTTGAGGAACCTGGTGAACATGGGAAGGAATAGGCTATAGGTAACCCTAGTTGTAAAGTGGTGTTATGGGCAAGGGAAAAAACAGAGTGATGAGGTCATAGGTTGGAAAATAGGATGGAGATGAGTGGCACAAGCCCATAAGGAGTTCTTTAGGAATGGCAGGGTGACCATGGAATGGAAAAATGGTAGAATAGTGAAAAATTTTCCATAAGGATAATGAAGGGAGTGAGATTTCTAAAACTCACAATATTCAGGGAATTTTGTTTTTAGAAATCTAGAACCAATATTTAGTCATCTACAGATAGTAAAAATTACTCATGACTAACAGGTATTATGGCCCCTATAAGTTGTTTCAAAAGATTAGAAGTATGGATTAGAAATTGGAGTTTCCTCCATCTTCATGTGTACATATAGTCTTCCATATTTCTTATTTAAAGAAGGCAATTGGTAACAAAATCTCAATCCAAACTATTATATTAGAGATTAATGAAGAAGGGAAAATAATACAAGAACCAGAAATAATTTTTAAAATAAGGACTAAGCAACTAAGAAATCGAGCAGTTACTAAGTTCCTCATCCAATGGAAGGACCTACCAGTGGAAGAAGTGACATGGGAAGATGGGTTGTTAAGTGGAAGAAGTGGAAGAAGTGACAACACTTCTTTGAAGGGGAGGGACATGTTAATCCCTTTAATAACCCCAAAATACCTTATTAAACCCTGGATATTGGGTGATTACATTTGTATTGTTATATATTTATGTAGGCTAGGACCCTTAATGGTCTCATTTTATTATATTTTACCGTTTGTATCCTATATACACACACTAAGGAGACCTAGTCTTAGGATTAGAAAATAATATCTTGTACATTGTATTCATTGTAAAAGGAGGTTTCCCCCATGAATAGGATTATAATTATTGGTTTCTTATCATTTTTCAAATGGTTAAGATGAGGTCAGTCCTCATGTTGAATAGAAGAATGATATACTCAAGCTTCACTAAATATTTATCTAGATACATATAACTTATTATTTTTGAAGTATGCTATCATTGAAATCAATGCACTAAACCATTTTTCATTATATCGTTAAAAATTAATGATATGTGTGTTTGAGCATGCCACATGTCAATTCCATGTGAAACACAAAAGGAATTACACATCTCCCTCATACTTAGCAACATGACTCACAAATGTTTTAAGCTCTCTCTCTCTCTCTCTCTCTCTCTCTCTCTCTCTCTCTCTCTCTCTATATATATATATATATATATATATATATATATATATATAGAGAGAGAGAGAGAGAGAGAGAGAGTTAATTTTGTGCCAAGCACAAAAGGAATTACACATCTACCTCATGCTTAGCGACATGCCTCACATATTTTTTAATTAAAATATCTCTCTCTTTCTCTCTCATGAATTACCATCAACATCATGATCATTATATATAATGTTGATATTTTTATTTATAATCAAAATTAAAATATTTTCATTGTTATTAATATTTTTTATATGCCACATTCATGTTGAGCACTAAAGGAGTTGTACATATCTCTCTCTCATATATATATATATATATATATATATATATAGTACGAAGATGACATTAACCACAATCATTATATATACTGTTGTTATTGAAATATTTTATTTGTAATTAATATTGAAACTATTTTTTTGTTATTAATATTTTTTAAATGCCACATATCAACTCTATAATAAATTACATATTCCTAGTACTATGCTATAAAAAGCACATAGCCCCAAGGGTTAGCTCAATTAGTTGAGTTCCCTTCATTAAATAAACTTGCTAATGTGAGGTCACAAGGTCAATTTTCTTTAATGCTCTTAGGATTAGGCTTTGCTAATGAGCCAATGGGAAGTGATCCCTTCGAGTTGATTTGCTTGGATAGTTTATGTGGATGTAATTTCCACCAATATCTATTGTATGTGAACCGCACATCGAAAGAATGTTATAAAAAAAAAACATTTCAATATAATAGACATGTGCAATCAGTTACTTCTCAAATTTAATCCACTGTACAACTGTTTCTCATCCTTGCTCGCATGTTTTTATTTGCACATGGCATCGGACTTACCAAGGATTCTTTATAAAGTACTTTAACGAGGGGATCTTTTGATTGTTTTCACTAGTGCAAAGATACAAGGCCAAGAGGTCTCCCACTTTTTCCATCCCATCTTGAGATCATCGACAAGATCAGGGCCTTTGGAGTGGGTATTTTGGCAACCTTCTATATGTCAAGTTGGGTTGTCCTATGGTGACCTCTTCAAGTATTTTGAAAATTTGGATCTTTGTTATGTCACTTCCATTACATCAATATGTGTTATAGATTTTAAGTTTTCATTATAATTTGAAAATTATTGTGAATACGAAAACGAAAATTTATGAAGAAAGATCTTAAAATACCTTGGTATAAATGGATTAAAAAAACACAAAAAATGAGGATTTTAGTGAAGAATGGAAGATTTGAAAGGAGAACTTAGTATTTAATGCACTTACACAATGGTTTAAGTGGGTCTACACTTTATTTTCAATGACTTATTTTTGATGTAGGAGACACCCATCAAGTCTTAGAAAGTAGAGGGTGTCTCTCCATCATTGCTTCGACAAGACTAACAATTACAACAAACCCAATTCAAGATACATATTGAAAAATGACCATCAATTGTTTGATGAGGACATAATTCTTCATTTGTTCATAATTAAGGACAAGAGAGATAATGTTATGTGGTGGTTTTATGTGCATACAAATTCATACAATAAGATCAATAAGACATCCAAGGCTTTGTTTTCACCGAAAACTTCTCTTTGATGTTGGAGACATCCGTAAATTTTTCAAAAGTAGAGGGAACCTCTCCTCCATTGCTTCAACAAGGCTGACTTTCACAACAAACCCAATTCAAGATACATATTGAAAAGTGACAACCATTTGTTTAATGAGGACATAATTCTTCATGTGCTCATGATTAAGTACAAGAGAACAATGTAATGTGGTGGTTTTATGGGCATACAAATTCATACAAGAAGACTTGGTAATACATCCAAGAATTCCCAACACCTTAGCTTTCATAGCCTGGCACTAGATTTGTGAGGGTATCCCTCCTCATAATCAAATTTATTCTCAAGTTATTTAATCCCTTCAATAATGTGAGAATTAGTAAACACCCTTACACGAAGATGCCTACTGAAAATGACAAGAAGTATTTTGAAACAAATGTGTTCCAAAGAAATACATAATCATTGGTGATGAACTCATAGTAAGAAGGTATTAATCCAATTTAAAAAATAAAGTAAAAATACAATATTTAAATAAGCAATCCAAAGAATTTCATTTGATCCATATAATACTTATTAATCAAAACTACGAACTTAAATTTAACAAATTACATGATGCCTTATTTTTTAAATAGGTTCATAATTTCTAGATACATTTTATTTGTGTGAGACAACTATGACATTTATTTGATCGTAATCATCATGAAAAAAAAACACCCCCTTATGTGCTTAGATTCTCCAAAAATGGGGTGGTACACACCTAGATTCATCCACTTAGAGATTTGCTCGCTTTTGTTTTAATTTCTTGGCTCCAAAACCCACATTTTTTATTTTCAAAAAAATAAAAAAATAAACCAAGCCAAAAACCTTTTCAAAATCTTCCACATGTACAATAACTAACTCAAAAATTATTTGTAAAATGAAATGACTCTCTTAACTAAGAAGTTGTAAACAATGTTGCGAACATCGTGATCGGGATTAAATTGGCTAGGGGAAAAAATCATAAAAATCAGCAGTTACAAAATTTTTCAATTTTTTTTAAATGTAAATCATCCAAAACATAAAATAAATATATTGACACATAAATATGAAAAGATAACTAATATATAAGACGTTTAATATCATGTCTAGTGATACATCACACATAAAATGAATTATGTCCTGCTTACCAAGTCTTGAGTCCCAACTCAGTCTCAAAATATCAACAAAAAATATAATAATTTATCTCATATCATGAGTCATAATGTTATATACAAAGGAATGAAAAAAATAGATAAAACTGTTGATTTCCTCTGCCCCTTTTGCGAGAAAATGTAATAGCTTTCCCTCTAGATGAAGAAGATGGTGAGGCTGGCAATGGACTATGTTGTGCTCTAGAAGCTGAAGCACCAAGAGCTATAGTTGGTAGACCATGTCCTCTACTAGTGACAGAGGTAGGCGGTGTCACCTCCTCCTCCTCCTCCTCTTCACCCTCTAGTACCTCCTGCTCTAACCAATCATGGGTCGACTCCATGATAGGCCTCTCGGCCTCAACCCTCCATGTATCAGTGGTGTCAATCACCTCTAATGAGATGACCTTCACATCAGGTGTCCTATCAAGTTACCTCACCCACAATCTAAGATTGTGGTAGACGTAGATCATGTCATTAAGTCGTTGGGACTCCAACCTGTACAAGGGTGATAAATTAATAAATTATATAATATGAATAATAAATTAATAATTATAAAAAAAATTATTTAATGAACTCAAACAATTAATTGGAATATTTTAACCTGTTGCGCTTTTTGGTGTGTATTTTTTTGAATACACTCCAGTTGTGTTCGCAACTTGAGGAGCTACATGTTTGGTTGAGTATTTGAATGGAAAACCTTTGGATATTGGGTATTCTTCCTGTTGTATAACCAGCTCCAAAAATAGAAGAAAAGAGATATCAACGCCTTAGAAATAAGCCACTTCGAGGGGGCAACCTCCAATACATTACATAAATGAACAATTCTTGGATGATACAATTTACAAAACCTCCTTTCTATATATAAGAGTCCATGGGGCATAATGTAATCCTATTGGGCCACAATGTAATCCTAGACGACCTAAAAATAATAATTTAAGGGCACAATAATAACAAAATGGGGTTTACAAGGGTACAATAATAACAATAAGGGGGCTACACTAACAACAATAAGGGACTATACTAGTAATATAGGGACCTAACATGCCCCTCTCCTTCAAAAAAGTGTTGTCCTCAATGCTTGAGTAGCTCTGGGTGCTTTTGTATAAAATTCTCATTCTCCCATGTAGAATCTTCAGTGGGTAAGTTCTTCCACTTGATGAGATACTCTGAAATTGATCGATTCCGTAGTTGTCGAGTTCTTGTTTCCGTGACCGCTTCCGGTTCCAATATGATTTTTCCTTCCTCATCAAGTTCTGGAAATATTGTTTGAACTGGAAGATTTTCACCTATAACCTTCTTTAAGCATGAAACATGGAAAGCTGGATGTACTCGCGAAGAAGTAGGAAGCTCCAATTTGTATGCCATAGTACCAATCTTTTGCAACACCTTGTAAGGACCATAGTACTTTGGCGACAATTTATTATCCTTCTTAGCTTGCTTGAGGGACATTTGTTTGTATGGTTGTAGCCGTAAAAATACCCAATCTCCTACATCAAAACTTCTCTCGCTGCGATGTTGATCTGCCTGTTGTTTCATTCGATTTTGTGCCAAATTCGGGTTATCCTTTAAGAGTTGGAGAACTTCTTGTTGATGCTCGATGTGATCTTCCACTGCTTGAACCTTCGAATTTTCCCTTAAAGATGATGTGATGGATGGTGGATGATATCCATAAAGTGCCATAAATGGGGTCATTTTTGCTGCAGTATGGAAGGATGTGTTATACCACCATTCAGCAAGAGGTAACCACTTGACCCATTGTGTTTGTTTATCAGATACAAAACAACGAAGATATCCTTCCAAGCATTTATTTACTATCTCAGTTTGACCATCAGATTGAGGATGATAAGATGAGCTATGAGCTAATTGAGTACCCAAACAAGAAAATAACTCCGTCCAAAAATTTCCCGTAAAAATGGGATCTCTATCGCTCACAATAACCCTTGGGCTTCCATGTAGCTTTTTAATTCTGTCCACAAATGTAGTAGCAACTGTACTTGCTTTAAATGGATGAGATAATGCACAAAAGTGTGCATACTTGGTAAGTCTATCAACTACCACCATGATGACATTCTTTCGTTCGGACTTAGGTAAACCTGTGATAAAATCCATTGAAATCTCCTCCCAACGTTGACTTGGAATGGATAAAGGTTGTAGAAGTCCTAGGGTCTTAATTGTTTCCACTTTATTCTGTTGGCAAACCAAACATTCCGCCACAAACTTTCGAATATCAGATTTAAGGCCATCCCAAAAAAATTCTTTCTTCACCCTGTGGTAAGTTTTAAAAATCCTGAGTGTCCTCCTAAAGGAGAAGTGTGCAATTCCAGAAGAATATTTTGTTTTAGTTGGGAATTCTTACAAAGATATAAGCGATATTTGTACCATAAGGAATCATTTTCCAACTAAATGTATCAGATGTACTAGGATCTTGCTGCAACTTTTGAATGAGTGTCCATACATCTTTGTCCTTCTTCCATTCATCTCTTGCTTGGGTTATCCAATCTGGTTGGATAATAGAAATGGCACAAAGCAATGCTTCCACCTCTTCATTCTTTCTTGAGAGTGCATCTGCAACAACATTAATCTTTCCTTTTTTGTAGATTATTTCAAAGTCATAACCCAACATCTTTGTGACCCATTTTTGCTGCTCTTCGGAAGATAGTCTTTGTTCCAAAAAGTGTTTAAGACTATCATGATCAGTTTTTACCTTGAAGTGTCTTCCCATTAGGTAAGTTCACCATTTCTTTAGTGCATGCGGTATTGCTAACATTTCCTTCTCATAAATAGGTTTCTATAAATACTTTCCTTTGATTGGACGACTTTCAAAAGCAATGGGTCTTCCCTCCTGCATTAAAACTGCACCAATTCCATTTCCTGAGGCATCACATTCCACAATAAAGGTTTTTGTGAAGTCTGGCGTAGCTAAGACCGGTGCTAGGCACATTGCCTCTTTAAGATGTTCAAAGGCCTTAGTTGCTTCAGGAGTCCATGAAAATGCATATTTATTCAATAATGTTGTTAGAGGTGCTGCTATTCTCCCATAATTCTTAACAAACTTGCGATAATACCCTGTTAACCCGAGAAATCCTCGCAACTGCTTTATGGTTGTGGGGACTTTCCATTCCTTAATAGCTTTAATTTTGTTAGGGTCTACTTTAACACCCTCGTGAGATACAATATGACCCAGATATTCCACCTCTTGTACTCCAAAGAAACATTTGGATTTGTTTGCATATAATTGTTTCTCCTGCAATAGTTTGAGCACCCTGTCAACATGTTCAACATGATCCTTCCAAGACCTGCTGTAGATTAGTATATCATCAAAAAATACTAGCACAAATTTTCTAAGGAAGGGGTTGAAAATGGAATTCATCAACCCTTGAAATGTAGAAGGTGCATTGGTAAGGCCAAAAGGCATGACCAAAAATTCATAATGACCCTCATGAGTTCGAAATGCTGTTTTTGGAATATCTTCGGTCTTCATTCTAATTTGATGATATCCTGAACGAAGATCCAACTTGGTAAAATAAATTGCCCCATGTAATTCATCCAATAATTCATCAATCACAGGAATGGGAAATTTGTCTTTAATGGTGAGCTTATTGAGCTCCCTATAATCCGGACACATTCGCCATGATCTATCCTTCTTGTGTACCAATACTACAGGAGCAGAGAAAGAACTTTGACTAGGTTGAATTATACCCGCCTCTAACATTTCTGCAATCATACATTCAATTTAGCTCTTTTGGAAGTAAGGATATCTATAAGGCCTGATGTTTGGAGGAACACTTCCTGGAATCAAATGAATAGCATGATCATGATCACGAATAGGTGGGAATCCTTTGGGAGTTTCAAACACCTTGGAATGATTGTCCAAGACTTGTTGGAGATATGCAGAAATAGATGATTTTGATGTTGGAACTTCTAGTGAGCATAATTGTGCAATTACGCCTCGCTGTTCTTTCTTTAGAAGCTTTGTCATGACATTAGAGCTTCTTATCCTTCCTGGCTTCCCCGCAATACCCCGTAATTCGACTTCCTTTCCTTCTGAAAAAAATTTCAAGAAAAGTTCTTGAAAATTAAAAGCTACCGTCCCCCAAGATTGTAACCATTGTACTCCTAGTACAACATCAGCACCTCCCATAGGAATGGAAAGCATTGGACTAGTCAATACATATTCCCCATGGTTAGCTTGATATTATGGCATTTTCCAGAGCAATTTATAGTTCCTCCATTTGCAACCATCACTTGACATTCTGGTGCTGGGTATAGGAAAGAATTTAATTCCTTGGCTACCTTATAATGAATAAAATTATGGGTGCTACCTGAATCAATCAACACTATTACCCTTTTCTTCTTTATATGTCCTTCTATCTTGAGAGTTTGAGGAGTGGTAATTCCTGCCAGTGCATTACACGATATGGTCGGATTCATTTCTTCCTCTTCTTGTTCATTTTCTTCTTCTTCTTCACAATCTATGTAAAATAATCTCTTTTCAGCACACTTATGACCTTTGGTGTATTTGCTATCACAACTGTAGCAAAACCCTTTTGCTCTTTTTTCTTCCAATTGTTGTGGTGTCAACCTTGTAGGTTGTGGAAATCTAGAAGTAGCAACACTTCCTTCTTTATAGAAGTGAGTGGTAGGCTTCCTCGTCGCCATAATTTTACATTCAATTTTTCTTGCCAACCTGAATGCCTTCTCCAATGAATTAGGTTCCAAAATGCGAACTTCATGTTGGATGTTATCCTTTAAAGTACCTATGAAGGGATCAATCTTGTGTTCCTCTGGAATATCGGTTACCCTTATATTCAATTTTTGGAAGTCCTCAATGTGCTGTCCCATTAAACCCTTTTGTCTGAGATTTATCAATTGGCTAAAGAAGGTGTTGCTCTTTGTATCCTCATAATGTGCTATCATTTCCTCTGTAAAAATTGACCAAGTAACAATTTTTTTACGGGATCAAAGCCATCGATGCCATACAAATGTATTTTGTTATAAATGTAAATTTGCAATGCGTACCTTTTGTGTGTTTTGCACATTATGGAGATCAAAATATTGCTCCATCTATAGTATCCATGTTACAGGATCCTTTCCATCAAACTTCTTCATATCCATTTTTGGAATATGGTGGTTCTTCCCGCCAACATTAGAGTTTATGGAAATCATGATTAACATTTATTTTGTTCTCATCATAAGGTTCTTCTACTATATTTCACCATTAGGAAACATTTCTTGTATCAACTTTGTCAAACCTTCCATGTCTGCTTTTAGATCATTCTTCATGTTTTCCATGTTGTCTTTCATGTCATCCATCTTAGCTTCCATTCCAGCTTCCATGCCATCCATCTTAGCTTCCATGCCTTTCTTCAAACCTTCCATCTTCGCTTCCATGCCTTTCTTCAAAACTTCCATTTTATTTTTTTTTCTCTTTGCGAGAGCGAAATTTGGTGCACTTTCTCTTGTAATTTTGATAGATCATGTTGCAATTCTTCATCTTCATGAGTCATCGTAGAGCCTTCTGAAGGCTTAATGGGTGTTGAATTATTTTTACAAGGCATATTTTAGAACCCAATACTGATATATATTCTACAATATGCCCTTGGAATCAATTCAAACTGATTCTTCAAACAAGACTTATGCAATTCAGAAAAAAAAAAAATACACATATTTTTCTTGCTTTTGAGGAGCTCGATATTGAAATTGGATTACCTCTATGATTGCAGCACTTCAATATTTTACTTTCAGCACCAACATAGCTCTCTGAATTCTATTTCGAATGCCACAGGTCTGAATTGATTTGGATTCTCCAAGACAAAGTTGTGTCCAATCTCCCACAATGACCCAATTATGGACTGGTTCAGTAGAGCGAAATTGTACGACATGCCACGTGTCACTTTTTCGTCCTTCATCTCTGAAATTGATAGCCAAGAAACTACAGACCGTTTACTTGCAACCATTTTTTACGGCAGTCCAATTCGATGCTCAGAGAGAGAGTTATGAATCTTTTCCCACGATCACCTCTTTGAGATGAAATTCAGTAGCCTGAAAAAGCACTATCCTCCACAGATCATATCTTCGAAAATATTACAAACCAAGCTCTGAAATTTTTTGACGAGTTTCCTGAGGATTTCAGCTTTGCACCCTAAAGATTTCATATTCTGAACCTTTGTAGAAAAAACGTTATAATGAAAATGCCACAATGACCTGTTTAGAGCAGTGAAACCCTAGAATCCAAACCTCTGATACCAAATGTTGTATAACCAGCTCCAAAAATAGAAGAAAAGAGATATCAACACCTTATAAATAATCCACTTCAAGGGGGAAACCTCCAATACATTAACTAAATGAAAAATTTTTGGATGATACAATTTACAAAACCTTCTTTCTATATATAGGAGTCCATGGGGCCATAATGTAATCCTAGTGGGCCACAATGTAATCCTAGCCGACCTAACAATAATAATTTAAGGGCACAATAATAAAAAAATGGGGGTTACAAGGGTACAATATTAACAATAAAAGGGTTACACTAACAATAATAAGGGGCTATACTAGTAATACAGGGACCTAACACTGCCATCGTAACTTCTCCACCATGCATCTACAACAAATAAGATAAAGTTATAAACATAAGAAAAATAATGAAATTTGAAAGTTCAAGAAAAAGTATGAAGTTGTGAACTTGAAGAGACAATTAATTTTGAAACAAACTAAATCTTACCTGGAATTTTAGTATTCCTATCAGGATAGCCACGTCAAAGCTAACTGTGTCACCTTCCATCCCATATATCTCCATTTCTTTGGAGATTTCTACACGTTCTGCTAGAGATGACACCATCTTTTAAACACAAGTGAAGAATCCATCCATGACCTCAGCATCAAATAAGAAAGCACAGGAGTAAGAAAATGTGGGGTTCAGGTAGATCCCTGCAGCATGAATAGGACGATGGTGTGTGTTGTTCCATCGCCCATCAATCACTTCCCATAGAAGTTGTTTCTGAAACCCTTCATCCCCCTTATCATCATAGTAGGTCTGAATGGATTTTTTGGCCCTATCCATGGCCTCATACAAGAAACTCATTGCGGGCTTCTCTCCACCAACTAATCGAAGAACCTTTACCAAAGGTTTAGTAATGTTGCACACCTCCTGCAGTCTCGACCATAAGATTTCCTGGTATGAAACTAGCCCGCATATGGCCTCTCCCTCTGCTTTGCGGCTATATGTCAAAGCACGCCACTCCTCTGAAAGAAACATTCTCTTCACGTCCCACATAGAATTCATGAGGGATTGAAGAGTCTAAGAGATATGAAACTGGTGGCAAACCATGTAATGGCAGAGCACACCAACTCTTTGTTGGTGGTGAATGTTCTCATCAAATGAAGCACACATGCATGATTATATATAAATTTTGTAAAGTTTTTTGATAATTCAACAATATCCTTGACAAAAGGAATTTTTCCTATGTCTTCCAACATCAAATCAATGCAATGTGCAGCACAAGGTGTCCCAAATAAGTTAGGATGTCTCTCTATAAGCAGCCTACCAGCAGCAACATAATTTGAAGCATTGTTCGTTATGACTTGAACAACATGTTGTGGACCTACATCCTGAATAAACACATCCAACAAATCATATAATAATCGTGTATCTTTGATATATGAAAATGTATCAACATATTTCATAAACATTGTCCCCTTGGGACAGCTAACCAAGAATTTAATAAGGGTTCTACTCTTTTGATCGGTCCAACCATTTGACATCACAATGCATTCTGTGTGCCCATGATCCCCTAAACTCCTCCAATCTTTTAATGCAGTCAACCTTTTCATTTTGAAGAATGTGTCGTCTAAAGTCATCATATGAAAGAGCTTTGTACCCTGGACCAACAATAGCAATAACATCAATCGCGGGCTGGTAAAAGAGATTGTTCCTGGGAACACTGAAAGGAATATCACTCCAAAGAAAAAACTTGCCCAACAACTTGTCAGCTTCTTCTTCTCCATTTTTTTAAACACTGACAAGATAGATGGTTGTGCACCAGGTGTGGTTATAGGAACAAAATATGATGAGGCAGCTACGGGGTTGGGTGTAGATGTTGATGGTGAAGAACCAGTACCGCTCTCATGGTCACCTCCCAATCCTGACACTCCACCCCTGTTGATTGTTCGGAAGTACACTTCTTCGAATAGTTCACAGATTTATTGACCCCTTCACGATACCCTACCTCATGTCCGGGGAATTTGCGCGGGGGTGAGTAAACACGTCTGTATACCCCCCCCCTTGTCAATGTATACCACCCATATCCTTGGCATGTTTGTAAATTTTTTGAAATCTTGAGTTTTAATGTAAGATGATGTTTGAACTTTGAAATTTGAACCCAAGGCCCAAGAATAATTGCAAGTTAAAAAAATAATATTAAAATTTACAATTTTACATACAACATTTTGAATTTTTGACCAAAAAAAACCCTCAACTCAATGCAACAATAATGGCAAAAAATATACATTCAAACCCAAGAAAAAATTATGGAGAGGAACTAGGGACACAAGAAGAAATGAAACAAATAAATATAACATTCATTTTTTTTTTCATTTTTGACCAAAATAAACCCTCTTTACTAAATGCAACAAAAATAAAAATAAAACACAATCAAATCCAAACAAAAATCATGGAATATATATGGGTGATAAAAAACCAAGGAAAACCAAGATAAAAACAAAACAAAAATGGTCAAATTTGATGACCATACCTTGAAACCACACTTTGTTGAAGAAGCTCGGTCCAAACTTGAAATTTTTTGGCTTGGGATGCTAAATTATTTCACTTTTCTCCTCTCTTGCCCTTGTAGATGACTTCTCTTCCTCCTTAGCTCTCTCTCTTGCCCTCTGACTGGAAAAATTGACAACAAAAAAATCGAATTTCCCTTTTAAAGTTATTATTTTCTGCACCTATGATTTTTTTGAAAAAAATGCGATATTTTTGCAATTTTTTCGACACCGAAAAAATCGACTATGTTATCAGCTCAGTATAAAAATTGCGATTTTATCATGATGTTTGCTTCACTGGTTATAAATGATATAAGGACTGATATGATAGTCCTCATATGCATTGTACACTATGGATCTCATCCAATCCATTAATAAGTGAACTATGATTCAATTACACTAACAAAAAAAAATCAATCATTCAATTTAAAAATGTTTCTCCCTTATTTGTCGAATTTATTCACACCTCATTCATTTTGATGTTCATATTTTGTCCCCCAGTTGTACAGTATTCACCAAAGCAATCAAACATCCAAAACAAATAACATTTTTAAAATTATTTAAATTTTAAACAATAATTAAAAGTGTAATGAGTGTAATATCTATTACTTCTTAAAAGGTAGAAAAAATTATAATATCGATTTTTCAAAAATAATATATATATATATATATATATATATATATATATATATATTAATTAATTAATGTATATTATTTGATTTTTTTAGTTGGTTAGAAGGTTTAAAATTGAAATCTCATAAAAAGGTTGAGGTTTGAGCCATTAAGTGGAAATAAAGTATTTCAAAAATCATAGAGATATAAACTATCCAAAAAAAAATCCAAACTTATTTAAATTTCATGCAATTGTACTGATAACAAATCATTTTTCATTTAACTTGCTACTTTGTTGAACCGAATTATTTAAAATAAATAAAAACTACTCACCTTGACACCAACCCAATATCATTAAAGATCATCAATATAATTACATTGATAGGCGTTTTTTTTGTCGACTTGGGGTGAGAAAACACTGTTCACACCAATCAATGGGAGAGTTTGATTTCACCCTTCCAACTAGTTAAAAATTTCCATTTGTTCTTCCTTCCAATTAGTTAAAATTTTCCATCTGGATTATTGCCCCATTAACTTCATTGAATTCATGAAATGACGAGACAAAAATAATAAGCTACTTCACACCATCCTATGATGTGACCTGCTAGAAAACGTAATGGCCCTACAAGGCACAGGGGCATCACTGATAAAGCAATATTATATCACGTGCGTTCATATTGGGGTAATTTTTTTTAGAAAAACCCAAAACATTATATTGGACATATAACTATCGGTTAGAGGGTTTTTTTTTTATTACATAGGGAATATAAATATTTTAGGGTATTTATTATTGATTTATTTGGCCAAATGGCTTGTTGTGTAGGCATGTCAAAAATAAAAAGAGTGTGTCCGACAGTTTTTCCATTGGAGCACATTCCATTGCAGAGGACCATTTCCATTGGCATTCGATTCAGATTCAACAGAGGTCACCATTGGCATTCGGTTCATCAAATATTCAGCAGAGGCCAACCATGATTTTTGCCATTGGAGCACGTTCGATTCAGCAGAGATTCAACAAGCCGCACCATTTCCATTCGATTCAGCAGAGGTTCAGCAGAGGCCAACCATTTCCATTCAATTCAGCAGAGGCGGATGGGCATTGCAGACATCAGAGGCGGACGGGCACCATTGTGGAAAGCAGAGGCGGACGGACTAGGGTTTAGACAGGCGACGGACGAATTTGAGATTCACAAGCCAACTCTCTTGTCTCTACTGTAGCTGTTGGTGATATCCGCTGGTGAGTCGAAGGTTTCAAGCTATGCATATAATTTAAATGTAATTTACTTCCTATAAGATAAGAAAATCATTCATTACCTAAGTGAAATACTTCATATAATACTCCTCTTCTTCAAACAAATGCAAATGCAGAATCCCCTTCTAGTTTAGTTTCCCAGTTTGTCATGGTCACGTTGTAACAAGTTCATGTATGATACTGTGTCCTCCTCACCTTCGTTTTTATGTACCTTATATACCCTTGCAATTGTTGGTTCGTCTTAAGATTCATTTCAATTTGAATAGTGGAGAGATATTTCGAGTTCTGAAAGTGGTATCTGCAGAGAATTTGACGGTGTGTCAGACATATCTATTATGATCTCCAACACGGAGAATAGCTCCATGGCATCGTCTAAGCCTAAAGGAAAGAAGGATTTCTTCAGTAGGATTAAGGTATTCTAGCTTGATTTTCCTTTAGTTTTCCTTTTGTCTTATGTTTCTTTGTTTGAGGTTTTGAAATGTTTAACATTTTGTCCATAAGAAGTCGGTGTTCATGAATTCTTCATTTCCATGGACACATAATGCAGAGTCGTCTTCTTCTTGTGTGTGAGAGAAAGGATGCATTTTGGGTGAGTCATGAGGAGCAGATGTAGTGAGTCTGGCCTAGCGCTTTGCAAGTATGCTTGGAACCGACTTTATATAGAGGGAGTCCGGGAGAAGAGGGTTTTTGTATGATTAGCTTTGGGTTTTGTTAATTGGAGTCTGAGTTCTTGGTTGTTCTTGCATAAAGGGTCGAGCGATGGATTGCCCTTGTTAGGTGGAAATTGCAAGCGATGGTTGTCCTTGTTAGGTGGAAATTGCCAACAAGATATGTTGGTAGTTCAAATTTGATGAGAAGTTGAATACCAATATGGCATGAATGGATGATAAATACAGAATTTAAAAAAATAATGAGGGGAAAGGGTTTGCCACAGTTACCAGTAGCTTGCAGTCTCCCCCTTCGTGCTTCAGCTATGTTCTCTCTTTTGTTTGAGGATTGATGTGTGTTGCTTAGATGGTGGGATAAGAGTTGTAAAATTAAAGTGGCCAGTGCAGAGCTCCCAAGCTTGGTTCCCCCTTTTGTTTAAAGATTGGTCAATGTTGCTTAGATGCTGAAATATGAGCTACTATAAAATTCTAGATGTTGTAAAGTTATTAAGTGGTTAGTGAAGAGCTCCTATACATTATGAGAACATGGGTGCCGAAAATGCATGAAACTACGTTTAAACCCAGAGCTTTGCCAACCCAGAATTGGAAGAAAAAGAACCAAAATTACTATAGATAGCTTTACATTTCTAGAATTTTTTTCTATTTTATACATGTTTTGGTCTTCGAGGAACAACTCAAACTCAACAAGGCTCGAAGTCATTACAACAAATTTTATCATGTCAATCATTCCTCTCAACCACCTAAGATACACCCAATTGGCAGTTGTTTCATAATTTTGTCTACATATAGCCAGTAATTGTGGACTGCAGAAGTTAGGTCCCAATTCGATAATTGTGGAGGAGGGTGGTTAGTGTTCAATAAACTCAAACTTGCTTGATAACTTCCCCTTGCCTATGTGGAACTTTTTGGGTAGCCAGTATGGAATCAGTAGGGCTCCATCTGATTTTATAATCCAATAATTATTTAGGTAATTGCCACATTCACAAACCTCTCTCAACTGTAGGCAGAGGCCGAGAGGCAAATTCCATGTTCTTGATCTATAGGGCGTATTAGAGCTCCATTATTGACTATTTAGACATGTTCTCCTCTGGTTTGAGTCATCCCTAAGTTATTGCATAAGTTTGTCTACATATAGCCAGTAATTATGGGCTGCAGAAGCTAGGTCCCAATTTGATAATTGTGGAGGAGGGTGGTAAATGTTCAATAAACTCAAACTTGCTTGATAACTTCCCCTTGCCTATGTGGAACTTTTGGGGTAGCCAGTCTGGAATCAGTAGGGCTCCATCTGATTTTATAATCCAATAATTCTTTAGGTAATTGCCACATTCACAAACGTCTCTCAACTGTAGGCAAAGGCCGAGAGGCCAATTCCATGTTCTTGATCTATAGGGCGTATTAGAGCACCATTATTGTCTATTTAGACATGTTCTCCTCTGGTTTGAGTCATCCCTAAGTTATTTGAACCACATATTTATTGCTGCTTGAGCAAACTGACGGTGTGCGATTGATTATCTGGGTTCTAATCATATTGTTGTATCTGGCTGAGCAATTGGGAAATTTTATTTTCTGACTAGACTGGATGTTAGTTCAGACTCCAGGAGAGAACTCAAACCAGGATATTATATAGAATTTTCCATTTCTAGGCCTGATCGACAATAGGAAAGTTATATGTATTGCACTTGGTGCCATTTTGATATATTCACCTTTACATGGTATATATATGAACAAACTTTGCATATTTTGTGTCTATTGGTTTGGAATTAAGGTTTTAAATCTTTAAAACAATTTTTTTTCATTAAAAATTAATTTTTTTAAAACTGGTTCATTGAGATCTAACTAGTCCCAGTTTGATTGGTTCCGGTTTGAAACTCGATTTATTAGGTGGACCGGTCTGGCCACCAGTTCCAGTTTTTAATACTATGCATCTAAGACCTGAAATAGATCAAGTCAATCTTCATGTTTTGTTCTTGCTCTCTGATATAAGGGATGATGACCGTCTTATTCTTGGCATGAAACACAAAATCCTTTATAAATGGGTGTGAGATTAAGTAGCTTAGTGTCATATTTGTGCACATACTTAAAACCATGTTGCTGACTTCCAATGAATAGCTATTGAGGAAAGCCATAAATCATGATATCATGCCACCAACAATACAGTTTGAATCCGATCAAATAGTGATAGGATAAATAAGACTTCTGCCAATTTACTATGTAGTGTTGCATCCACTAGCTTTGAGTCTTTAAGAATCGATAACTTCATATCCATTTCAATAGGATTTGTTGCAGATTTATCATCAACAATGTCAAATATGTTTTAAATTTCAACATCTTCCTTACATACTTAGCTTGGAAAATCTAAATACATTGGAGCTATCATTTCAAAAGCTTCATGCAGGAAGCTCATATTTATCACTTCCATCATTCTTGGAAGTTGGATTCACTGAAATTATGCCATCAACATATAATATGCAATCAATATTTCATCCTTCACTTTGCTTTTGACAATCTGACAGGTTTCAAAAACAATTATCCTTGATTGGTCATCAATGCTTGCATACAATGCTCTATGAGCCTGCTCCAGTCCATATGAGCTATAATGCATATACATTTCCTCTGCAAAAAATGTATTCTAGAAGGCACTTTTGACATCCACTTAATAAATCTCACACCTATGCCTAACTAATTATATTCATCTAACAAGTGCAAAGTTTCTTCAAAGTCTACACAGGCTCCCTAGTCTGATTTATCTGTATTTCTGTATAATCCTCTGGAATTTATTTCTGCAACTTTGGCTTTATGTTCGCTTCTTCAAATGAGTTAGACTCGTGTGATTCAATACCCAAAAGCAACACTTACTGGATATACAGTTGACTGTTGTAGGCTAATTGACTTCCAGACTTCTTCACTAGTTGTAGGTAGTTCTTGGAACTTTGAATCCATCATCATTCTTTATGTAAATACGACTTTGGAATTCTCTTGAACTTTGGTCTGATTTGTTACTGTTTGTCTTGTTGGCACTAGCTTCCTCAGCATCACCTAATGTTTGTTTGGTCATATTTTCATGTTTTAGATTGCTTTCCTTCACTTCTGCAACCTTTCTTACATTATCTTTTAATACAAGCCATGGTACAAAAATATAGTTTGATACTTCTTGCAGATTATATTTAATATTTATCAAAGACTTATTTTTACTTCCTCATTCAAATAGCCTATACACCTTGGAATCTTCACTGTGCCCTACAAAAATGTGTATTTTTCTTTTGTCTTATAGCTTTTGCCTAATTTTATTTTTCCACGAGCATACAACCACATCATAACAAAGACTCCGAGACAATTTTCTTGTGATTTCCTTCCACTCCATGTGCCCTTTGGTGTGATGTTTATCACAAACTTTGTGGATCCTTTGACTTATACATGCCTGTGTAGATTGCTTTAGCCTAGTTAAAGATGTTGCTTGAGATAATTTTCCCTTGCCCATGATCTTCATCAAAGACAACATCTGTATTGTGCTAAACCTTTGATGAAGATCATGGGCAAGGACAAAATATCTTAAACTAGGCTAAAGCAATCTACACAGGCATGCATAACTCAACAAAGACTCCACAAAAGCTGTGAGAAACATCACACCAAAGGGAACATTGAGTGGAAGGAAATCAAAAGCATATATATATATATATATATATATATATATATATATATATATATTCAAAGAGCGTACACTTTGGACTCTTCGTGTACCCTACAAAGATGTGTATTTTTTGTTTACCTTCTACTTTTGTCCTTTTTTGTTTACAAAGATCTGTATTTTTTTGTTTACCTTCTAATGGATGCGCTCAGCCATCTATGGGCATCGGATGTGAAGAGGCCTGCCATAGGCGCATTAAATGCCCTATGGCAGGCTGGTTATTGCTTGCCATCGGATGTGAAGAGGCCTGCCATATGCGCATTAAATGCCCTATGGCAGGCTGGTTTTTGCTTGCCGAATAACTTTACCCACATATAAAAGCAACTTTTCCTAGGCTGCTTTCCTTTCACAAAAGCTTAAAATAAGACTCTTCAGAACTATTATTTCAACGCCATGGAGTTCCATGAAACAAAGATGGGATTTCTGTTTTGAACAAGATTTTCAGTTTGAAAATGTTGTGAAAATTACCAATTTTGCATTCATAAATTTAGTATAAATTTGCAATGGCTTGCTCTTGGATAGGCATTGGTTTTAATTCCATTATCAGCATGTATTCCTATTCTGTAGAAGGAAAGTGTTACGAAATAAATTGATTCATGCCTGATCTTGGCTCCATTTCTAGATTTCTTGGTGTGGAAATGACAATTCATTCAGTTCTTCAGGTAATTATTATTTCCATTTCCAACTAGAAAGAGTTGACATCTCTCAAACATCCTGGAACGAGCATCGAGTCTATCATCACGCCAATCCAACAATACCACCGGGTGGGATTTCCACTTCTCCCGATTGTAGAAAGGTTTCAGTGGTTGATAGATGGTTTAAAAAGCTGGACGCCCTTCTGCCTCAAGTAGCTGAAATGCTGGCCAACCTTATCCCAGAAGTTTGCACATGATGCAAAAGAAGAGGGCATGAATTGGCGTGGTTTGAATGGGTGAATCTGGCAAAACTCTGCTTCTGAAAACACTCTTCAACAGCCAAAAGGTGAGAGATATGGGTGGATCTGGAAAAACTCTCCTTCTAAAGAGAGTCTTCAACAGCCAAAAGGTGAGGGATATGGGTGGGTCTGGCAAAAATCTCCTTCTGAAGAGAATCTTCAACAGCCAAAAGGTGAGGGATATGGGTGGATCTGACAAAACTCTACTTCTGAAGAGAGTCTTCAACAGTTAAAAGGTGAGGAATAACTTTGGTTGTGGATCACTACTTGGGGTCACTGTTTTACATGGTTTCTCTTTAACAAGTCTAACAAGTCTCGGAAATGAACACTATAGACAAATAGCCATGCAAACAGAGGTAGATATGAATAGAAATATGAAAGGAAAAGATGCTAAAATATGGTTGAATGAGAGACTCTTGGGAGGAAAGTTTTCCCAGAGGTTTTCCCCCTTTTTAGATGATGTATGGGAAGAGGGTAAATTGAGAAGAACACAGCTAACATATCACTCCAACTCCAAAATTATTGTGAGTTCCAAGGATGACAGAGCACTACACAATAGCATTGTTAATTCTGGCAATTGCAGAAACACCCACAATTTCAATGGGGGATGTGATGGAATATGAATGCAAAAATATGGTTGAATGAGAGAATGCAGAAAAAGAGGTTCGCCTTATTCTTAGATGATGTATGAGGAGAGGGTATTAAGATGATGGAGGAATTGGGTCTACTTCGGCTAGCCAAACACTCTAACTCCAATATTATTGTGAGTTGCAGAGATCACAACAAATTGTTAAATATTAGAAACTCCAACTCCAAAGTTACTGTGAGTTCAGGGACCACAACCCACTATTAAATATGGTAGTTGCAGAGACATAACCAATAACAATGGGGTATTTGATAGAATAAGAAGGGAGAATTATGGTTGAATGAGAGAATATGCAGATATAGATTTTCTAGTACTTAGATGTATGAGGAGAGACTGGTAATGAAGGAATTGGATTTACTGCAGCTAGCAGCTCCAACTCCAAAGTCGTTGAGTGTTGAATGTTCCAGGGATCATGTAAGAGTATGAAATATGGGAGCTGCAGATAACACTGGGAAATTTTATGGAATGTTAGAATTAGCAGTGGTTCGCTAATCATGTTTTTCCATATAACATTGGAAATTTGTCTGTCAATAAACGAGAAATAAGTCAGGCTTGTGGTCGATAAGCGTGGAGGATTATGCTTACACTCAAAGTTTTAGGCAGGACCATGTCAGAGACTACTGATCCACAAGTGTGGGAAATTGAAGTCTGGAGGCTGTGTGATCCCTCAACAATGACCACAAATCATTTTCATCTGTATGTTTTTCCCAGATTTAAGCTTCCCAGGGCTACTGCAACATTGTTCTGCAATTGTATTTTCTATAGGTAGTTGCTTCCTTTGTTTTCAGTGAAATTGTTTATTCCAAATTTGGCGTGATCCCGTTGTGTATAGCAAAAGGGTTGACTGCAAGGAAGAACATCTACAAGAAGATGAGCCAGGAGGCTACAACCCAATCGAGATTGCTAGCATTTACTTGGACCTTTTGGCCTGAGGCTAAGAGGTCTGCCCAGAGAAAGCTATCTGCATCTCTTGTAAATCTAGTAAGCTTCAAAATCATACTTTTTAATAGGTTTAGCATCAAAGAATTATCCTATGGTTTTAATAAGCTGAGATCCGTGCCTTTTAAGACAGTCAAATTTGAATTTTGATCTTAACACTTGAAATATCAAATATAATTTTTTTATTTCTTTGCAAATAAAGTTGAAATCTGCCATTTATCTTAGCCTTAAATTTTATGAAGATTTGCAATATATCTCGTAGCATTTGAACCCTTCTGTATTTGCAACGTTTGAAAATTTATTATTACAGTAGTTTGGTAATGGGATGCCAAAAAGTTTCTTCCATATATGATTGGGGCATCTTGGCACATCTAAAGAATTTATACCTAGAGATAGATGGAGAAATAGAAACACTTGATTTGAAAATCACGATTATATATAACTGATGTAAACATTTTTGAATCCTCACACATTCAAAATCTCAACCAATACGACTATATGTCTAATCTTGGAAATTCTACCCCACGACAATGCTAGCCTGTTAAAGTTGAAAATACGTGGCATACAATGCTCCCTCCTCTTTAAAATTGAGTGCAAGATTTTGAAATTTTTTAATTGTGCATCAGATATCTTTGAATGTCCTGTGTTAAAGAAGTTTACCATGGGATTCAGCAAGATGGGGGCATTTTATTTGTTGGAGATACTTTCATTAGTTTGGATGGATGAGGTATAGTCTAGTTGCTCGTAGTAGAGAAGGGTGCAATTCCTTTACTTGAAAATGAAAGCATATAGTTGTTCAATGGTATTAGAAAAATTAAAAAGGGTCAAGATAGCAAAGGAAAGGCTACAAGCTGAAACAATGTACTACTATAGACGCCAAAGAATCTATAAAAGGTACTTTGGTTGGCTCTTTGGTGAATTTTGGTGTAAGGAATTTTATTTTTTTCCTGCGAATTTTCTTTTTACGTAAAACAATAAAATGCCATGATTTTTATTGATGATATGTATAGCAGACCCTTGCTCTGAAAATTTCAATATGTTATTCAAGGTACTTAATACTTCATTCTTTGTAAACTATTTAGTATTGCTTTCAATTTCACTTTGGTAAGATTTAGTAGAAAAATCAGTTCAAGAATCATTGTGATAACAGAGATTGAGAAAAAAATTAAAATACATGTTTTTTCACCTGTAGTATTATTGCTACATATTGTTGTCATGATTTTTTTTTGCCTTTTCATTTTAATTCTGCTCCGTCGCTGCTACAGGACGTGATATTTACCGAAATTGTTATTTTACCAATATTTCACCAACTACTTATTCTGCAGAAATCCTATGAAAAGAAAAATTTTAAAACATATCTCATAGACAGAATGCGAATACCTAAAATTGCTATTCTTTTTCATTTTTTATCTTGGAAATACTCCCAAGAAAACTCTTCGGCACTTCCACTATTCCAATGATGGTACCCACTGTACCCACTGTGAAGTGAAGTATAGACTCAGTGTGCCTGACCCATGGGAATTGCAGTGGGTCCTGCACAGCATGCTGGAATACTGGCAACAACCTGGCAATAGTGACACCAATCAATTGAACTCACTTTTGAGGCTAAAATCTGTTATTAAGCAACTCTGAGTTCTCTACATAAATAAATTATCAAAAATAAATAATTAAGGATTTCATAGTTCAATTGGAATTTGATACTATTGTATGCAGATATCTCTTTTCTACAAGATATATGGTGTCCAGCTCTACAAATTAAGATTTAAGAACACCATATCCAATTGTTTGACCACTAGTCCATCTTTCAGTACCATGTTTATCGGTGCTCTACAGTGACTCGTGAGTAAAGAGAGAATTTTATTCAGCTCACTAACCTGAGCTTCTGGAACTAGCAAAAGCAAGAAAAATGATGTTCAAATGACCTCAAACAATTCACCAAGCCCTTGCTAAAAATAAAAATGTGAAATGTTGTCATATATGCAAGAAATCATTTAGTATAGTCAGTATAGTTTTAGCATTTTTATTCATTGCATTGACTTTATAGACAAACTGTAAAATATGCCATAACAATATATGTTTATTTAAAACTATTTATTTCAAAAAGGGATAGAACTGATTAAAAATACAAGACTATGCAAGTCATAATTGTAAGTTACTTTCTTAATTTTCAACTGGGGAAGGGCAAACTGACTGCATCAGTAAGTCTAATAAAACAAGGATAAAAATCATAGAAGTTTGTTTCATCCACCTTTGCAAACCAAATTAATTTAAAAGGAGAAATTAAGGATCTTTACTTTTGGGGAGGTCAACCTTAGCTTCTGCCTGTTGTAGTGGTCATGTTGTTCCTTTGCATGACACTATATGGTTTTTGTAAAGGGAGGGTTTGTCTGATTTGTTAATTATGGGTTTTATGTCCATGTTTCTACCTTAACAGTAGTCCGGCTTTCTAGTTTCAGGTTTTTTTGGATATAGGGTGTTATGGTTTTTGGAATTGGGTCCATGAAATTAAGTTTTTTGTGTAGTATGTTCCTGTATCTGAGGTTCAGGGTAAATAATTGAGATTTTTTTTGCTGAAACGGAACTGATGGGAGGTGTCACTCGAATAGTTTTTTTGTACAGTTTAATTTCTTGATGTACATTTGGATTACGTGGTTCATGGTATGTAACTGAGATTGGTGTTGCTGAGATGGAATTGATAGAAGATGTCTCTTGAATACTTGTATTGTACAGTGCAATTACTCGATGTACATTGGCCTTAAATATAGTGTTAGCCTCCTATATCAATAGGTTTCATCTTTCATGATTGTCTTGATGGAAGTATGGAATATGTTCAAACCTTCTTACTTGAGCAAAGGTGTTCCATATTCTTGAAAAACCAAAAAATCAAAAAAAATTTAAAAAATGTAAAGAGGGTATACCCTAAAAGAAAGATCAAAGGGTAAAAAGAATAAAATGGTCAAAAAAGTGAAAGAAATGAACCCCAAGAAAAAAATAGACCAAGGAAAGTGTGCAAATCTAAATGCCACTACTATTTCATTTTTGTAAATAAGTGATTGTGTGCAGCTTGTCAAATTTTGCCACAATTCATGAATAAGTCAAAATGTTTAAACTTGACTTAGTCATATTTCAATTTCATGTTATAGATTAGAGAATAAATATCTAGCCAAACAGTTTAATCTTGGCAGATAAGTAGCTAGGTAGAGTGAATAAAAGGTGCTCAACAGTTTAATCTGAGCCCTTGGATGTACTAAGGGTAGAAATAGATAGATCTATCATGTAAAAAGGAAAAGATTGAAAAGGGTTTGCAAGTCTAAATGCACCCTAATAAAGAAGAGAAAATGGTAGTGTTAAGTAGATAGGGTAGGTAGATGGTGCTACAAAGTGTTATCTGATGAATGGTGCTGCTGCATGTTTTTGATCATTTACTTTCATCACAAGTACTAAAGCAGGAAATACACTGAAAAATCACATCAAGCAAAGTCAAATTCATTAACCTCCCGCATCATTTTTTCCCCTCAAGAGTTTTACTAATTTCCCCAAAAGTACTAAGGTAATTTGAGATCAAAGGGGCTCAAGGCATTTCCTTGACTTCTGGAGGGACCGGACCCTCGGCCTAATGATCAAAAAGACCTAAGCACTTGAAATAATTCATCATTTTCATCTTCCATCTTTAACTTTTCCTAAGTAAAATCCTATTTTACTTAGGAAACTGATGCAAAATTCCATAAGAAGTTCCTCAAAATAATTTGTTATTCTAAGTTAAGTGTTGAAGATAAAATGTTGCAATTTACTTCATAAGTTATCACTTTCTTAGATGTACAAAGATGTTTTGATTTTCCTTGTCCCTTACCATATTAACATTTAATTCTACTATATTAAATCCCTAGTGAAATCCCTTTTCCTAAGTTTATAACTCCCTTTTCTATAAATATCCCCAAAACCCTTTATTATAATGTTTTACCAAAGTATTATGTCCCCGCACATTGAACATAAAACCCCGTCTTATAAACCCTTTGGTGAAATATATCTTTATAACATTAATCCCGCCCTTATGATGAAATAATTGTATTAATTAATTCATCATATAATAAAATATAAAACGTTAGACATACAATATGTGTGTTTAATACCAAAAACGCCAATAAAACTTTGCGAAAATTCTCGCGCCACCGTGGTACGTCCACGTGGCATTCCACCTAAGAAAACCCCCGCCACAACCCCTTTCTTTCGCATACAGGATTAATTAAGTCGCCTGGACTAATTAATAACTGTCTCCGCTTATTAAAAAGCCCCCGGAGCAATTAAAAAACATGTAAAAGTGTTTAAATGTACGACGGGGCCCACACGAAACCTCCGCTTATCTTCCCATCACGCTAGCCGTTGGATCAGCCTCCCGCAGATCAACGGCCAGCGTTGATCCCGCTGCCCATCCCTTGTCAGCATGTTAACCAGCGGGGGATGGGTGGTTTCTGAATAGTCAACCATCCACGTGGCGACTATCCTATGGAATCGCTCCCCCCGCGATTAATACCGCCCTCGACCAAAAGCGGTGCGGGCACTTCCCGCTTACCACTTACCGCCTGACGATGCACACGTCATCCCGCACTACCCTGACGTCACACCTCGAAAAAAACAAAAAACCTTTTAAGTTGTAAATAAGCCATTTTTTCGTGTTTTTTAGCTATTTTCATTATTCAGAGAAGAACGTTGCTCCCGCTGCGATTTTCGAAATTTCTGCTGTAATTAACCATTTCACCCCAAACTTCTGCTACGCCCGTGTTGAAGACGTCCCCGCCATTGCTCATTACCTGTTAAAGAACAAGTTTCCGTCTAAAATACAGGTATTTATCATTTCACGCCCCGACTGCGAATCAAACTTAATTTCCTTTGTTTTTTCTCTGAAAAAGTGGTTAAAAATCATCGCTGAGTCCTCCCTGAAGATTTCAAACCTGTGAATTTGCTTCCCAAACTTGCAAATTGTTTCAACTTCCTCCATTTCAGATATCCCGGTCAGTCTGTAAGGAAAAAACGAAAACCTCCATTTTGAATCCACAAGAACCAAAATGGAGGTCCCGACAGCCCTAAATATCACTCCATTGAATTCTCCTCACCGTGATTTGGACTATCTACCTCTGATAGATGAAGATTTCCAAATAAAAGACCTGGGTTTCGATGAAAGTCCCCGATTGAGCTTCTGTCGCTGCAGAGACGAATTCTCAAAAGGGCAAGACCTTATAGGGTTATGGGAATCCAATCTCCCAAGGTATCTTATTCCTTCAGTCCACATTTTCCCTGAAATCATTCATTACTGTCATGCAAACTATGATCCTGCACAGAGAGCCGTCTTAACTCCTGATCAAAGTGTTCTATTTCCTATCACACCTCAGGCTATCAATGCTATGTTACACTTTGAGCCAGAACAAGAATTAGCACCATTATCCATGGAGGGATTGATTGAGAAAACCAGACAATTAACCCCATAGAAATTAAAATCCATGTGTCAGTATTTCATGCTACCTGAGCATCAGCCAAAAGGGGCTCCCCCCTATGGTTTTTACTATTTCAATACATTGGGAAGGCTAGTTATTAACATAATATCCTTTGTCCTAGGATTCAATACCAGTGAGTATGTAGACCAGATAACTTTGGCTTTGCTATCCATCTTTACCCCTGGGCAGCCTCCTGAGATTAAGTATGATTATGCTTCCTTCATTGCCAACAAAATCCATGATCAATTCTTAAAGCTAGATACTGAAAAAGTTTTCAAGTACTCCTCAGTTATCTATCATCTCATGATCTATTATCAGTCAGACAGGCTCCCCTTCCCTGTTCAGAAACTTGATGCTAAGGGTAATCCCAGGTCTGTCATTTTTTGGTCCCCCATCATTCATTTTTCCTCTGATTCTCCCTACTCCTATTCAGAATTCATTGATCAGTTTGTACAACCTGCCACAACTCTGTTAACAGGAATTTCTCCCCCCAGACTCAGTACTGAAATTAGAAATACCTTGCAATTATCAAAGAGTTATAAAGTTGGGGATTGGTACTTGTACCAAAACCATACAGTCATCAGGATTTATGGATGTGAATTACGTCCATTCAAGTTACCCAGATATGTACCAATGATAATTTTTTCTTTGGAATACTTTAGACAGATGAATAATTCAGATGTGATCCATTTCTGCAATGTAAAGAAGAAAGCACAGTTAAGGATCAAAAGCCAGTTAGGTCCTTTCATTTGCAATTCTAGGGAAGCTGAGAGAGAAGTATAACTTTTATTAGAGAGAAAGTTCCAGACATCTTTCCGTTGGGTCCCTTATGACCCCTTTGGTTTCATTTGTGAAAAAAGATTAAAGAATAAGTCATCTCCCTATATACACCACAAAATTCCTGGTTTAGAACAATATGCAAATCAAGATGAATGGGTTGAAGGAACTCTTGTTGAAGAGGAAAGTGGAGATGACAAATTGAATAAACTTATGAAAGATGTTGAGAAGAATTTTGACCTAGAAACATATGATCAAATGCAGGTACCCTACATTGGCACATCTTCAGCAACCACTCTACAGCAAGCGTTACAGGAAAACAGTCCATCAGTAGCAGCATAACCCAAGGGTAAAGGAAAAGAACCTGTAGTTCAGGTTATTGAAACCTTGGTCATGGCAGAAAAACCACAGAGTTCCAAAACACCAGAACCATCTCAGGCTTCTCCCACGCCAGCAAAACAAATCCAAGTTCCAGAGATGCAAACTCCACTGAATGTGGAAATAGGGAAAAAGAGGCTAGCTCCAGATACCACACCTTGAAAAGGAGCCCCACAAGTTTATCAAGCTAAAAAACACAAGTCTGATCCACCTCCAGATGTAGAAATTATAGATGAAGTATTTGATGATGGTAGGGAGGATAGTCAGCAAACAGGTACAGCAAGTGAAACAAACATAAGCCAGAAAGGGATACAAAAGCAATTAAGCACCGAGGTATCTTCTTTCAGACCGCCAAAGACAGATACTGGAGACATTAAGAAAACCTTCATTAATATCAAAACAAAGAATGATCCATTGAAAATGAAGGTATACGATCAGTATATGAAGATGGCTCCTCATAATCAGCAAAGGCTGATGTCTGCATTTGATCTTTCACAAGGTAAAATGCTAATGAGCCACTTCAAAGCAAAGGTGCCAAAGCCAACTTCAACAACAGATTACATCAGATCAAATTTTGAAGTTTTAGCAAAAGATATCCATCCCCTGGATCAGATAGAGCTTCATAGACAAACAGGGGAAATGGTTTATTCTACTCTCACCAACAAAGCCATGGCAACTTTAACGCTGCAAGATTCCTTGAATAATACTACTGCACAATTGAAGATTGAGAGGGCCTCCTCACAGGCCAAGGATAATAGAATAAAGTCTCTAGAAGAGATGATCATTGGTTTGGGTCACAATCCCAAAGACATTAAAGGTATTGAGGCATTGGTAAAAAAGAAAGAGGATGATATAGCTGCACTCAGAAAACAGCTGACACTACCAGCCTCGAGGCACCCTCAGACACAGGAAGTTATAAAAGGAAATTCACAGGAAGAAATGATGGAGTTGCTCTTGAATATGACAGAGCGACTAAATGAAACAAAGAAAGAGTTGGAAAAAGCATTGCAGGAACAGGAAATTATCAAGCAGACTTCAACAACAGGACAGCAGGAACAACCATCTCAGGTGAACATTTCTAATTTGAATTCTGAGGATTTAGTTAAACAGATGGAGAGTTTGCAGCTAAAGGTCACAGAACTCCAAGAAACAAAATTGCAATTAACAAAATTGGAGGAAAAATATGACACATCCAAAAAGACAGCTGCTGACAACCTCAGTGAAATAAAAAGATTGGAAAAATTGGTTGAGGCTTTGCAAAAAGATCTTTCACTGGAAAAGCCTCTGAATGAAATAAATGATATTCTTTGGTGCAACATCATTGAATTAATAAGAGATATTTGGCCCTCCATTCAAGCTATTTTTGAGCAAAATGAGTTATTCAAGATAGCACAAGAAGAAATAAATAAAACCAGACATGAATTAAGAGGCAGGCCGGAGCAGGCCCAGCAGCTCATTCAATTTTTGAATTCCAGAACAAAACAACAACTTGCATTATTAGGAATTGATGACAGGACAGGTGCAGTTTTGGAAGCAAAGAGAGTTTTCACTAAGAGGACTTTCATGCAAAATCTAGAAAGAAAGTGTACAGACATTTTGGTTGATATCAACGTTTTCAGAGAGAAGTTTCAAGCTTTGCTGGACAGTGGATTGCCAAGTCCCATGCTCACAGAGGATCAAATAGTAGACTTGGAAACCTATGAGAAAAGAATAAAAGCTCATGCTAAAAACACAGCTGTAGGTTCTACTAGCTCATCAGAACTTGCATTACCAACTGGGAAAAGTATTTATGATAAAGTGAGGAATCTATTTCATCTGGAGCATGAAATAAAGTATCTATTTCCGAACGAGCCCACTTTTTATAAACTTACTGAAGCAGATGAAACTTCAAGGAAACTCAGAAGAACTATGATACCAGATGATCAATGGTGGAAGGAAATGCTGGAAATTCTGTAAAAGTTGTTTTCAGGATGAGATTTTATCTTTACTATCAAGTAAATGGTAAAAACAGAAAGACAGATGAAAGAGTATCAGATGAAAGGTTAAAGAGTATCCGTGAGAAGAAAGAGTATTCAAAAAGTCAAAGAAATACGCAAGGGACAGCACAGAGTCCTATTTTAAGCACTTATCTCTAGCACGTCCATGAAGAAAGGAACAACACATCAGCCGTTACCCATTATTCTATTTACGAGACCATGTGTCTCTTGTTTGTTTGTAAATATGTTTTAAATCAGCCTGGATTATTGGCTAAGATAGTGTAAGATTGTTAGGATTATTTTGTGTATAAATAAACCCTCAAAGAGAGTGTTGAGGGTGGATTCTATTACTCTGCTGTAACATTGAGATTTTCGGAATAAAAGCATTTTGGAGAGATTTTTCGTGGCTTACTGGATGACGATTTAAGGCGCTGGACTTGTTGCAGGATTCATGTGTTGGACTACAGTTCAATAAGTCTTTCTATCCTCTGTCTGAAGTTTTATATTAGTTTATAATATCATCATATCCATTTCTGAATAATTTACATAAAGGATTGAAACAGAATTTGCTTAATTGTACTCTGTTTTCAAATGTGATTGTTCTTGATGTTTTCTTCTAAATTAGTTATAAGCATGAATTCTTAAATGCTCCTGCTTTGCTAATTTAAACATTGTTTGATTACTATAACACGGAATTCTTAATTGCTCTTTGTTTGTAGTCATTTCAATTCTTTCTTTTGAACATGGTGAAAGATTCTTAATTGCCTTTCATCCCTTCAATATCATCCCATCCACTTTAAATTTTAAGGATTGTTCTCTGTCTAGCTATCTTGCCCTGTAATACCATCTTGTGCTTAGAATAGAAATCCAGTAAAGCCATCCTTTGATTCCATAGCCCAATGGACTGAAAGCTCTCAGCCTTGCCCTTAGTTTGTGGATTCCACCATTTTCCCAAAACAAACTTTGAATCTATAACTAGCCTAAAACCTTTCAAGAAACAAAGATAAATTATAAAGAGAGAGCCCTCTCTGGATGCAGATTGGCTAGATTCTGCATCTAAAAGGTTGGTTTGTGGTTACCTCGGGTATACTTTCCTCTTACACAACTTCTAGGAAAACCTGAGTGATAACATATAGAAAAGAAAGTATAGGCACTAAGTGCTCACTCCTAGATGAGGATCTAAATTGGTGAGAGTTAGTCCTAGCTATTTAGTATTGTTTTTATATTACAGTACCATTTCCTATTAACGGACGACAGAAGATAAGATAAGACTAGTTTTATTATTGGCAGTGGGCGACAAAAAGATAGGTCAATGGGGCTCAAAAGTACACTAGTTACAACATACTATGGGAGTGCCCATTACTTGTCATTAGGGATAGATGTAAAAAGTAGAGGGAGAAGAAGCATCCACATCTGTATCAATCACTCTGGAGCTACCGATGTGCTACTTGATAATGTCAGCTGGGGAGTGCCAATCTATAGTCTACATATTTAAATTAGTACTGGAAAGGGGTTTGGAAAATTTCAGTCCTTGAGTAGGGTTTGATTCCCAACTTGAATCATAATCTAGAATGAGATTCTTGATTTTGCCCACAATGAAATTGTCTAAATTAGCTAATTTGTAAGTCTACTTCAATTGTTACCAACCTATATCCTTTTTCAGTTGGATGATAGGTATCACACATTGTTACCAAATACAAATATTTTTTATTATCTTATTTTTGAGCCCTGAGGATTGGCTTGATTGGCCTTGGAGTCAGACATTGAACTTCTCAGAAGTGGGATGTCACGAGTTCAACTCCTGTGATTCCTTTGAAGTGGTATGTCACAAGTTCAACTCCTGTGATTCCTTTGGGGTTATGCACTATAATAAATACTGATGGTCTACCTGGTTTACCATTTATGAATACATGGATTCCTTTGGGGTTATGCACTATAATCAATACTGATGGTCTACCTGGTTTACCATTTATGAATACTTGGAAAGTGACATGTATTGACTACTTGGAAAGTGACATGTATTTTTATGTATTGTTTTGCTATTGCTAGTTAATCAAAAATTAAAATTAGACATGATTAAATTGGAATAGGTTCAAAAGAAAGGGCTTCTGTGGAAGAGAAAAGAACTAATGGAAGTCTATGTGCTTATGCGTTAATGACCAAGCCTTAAAGTATACAATTGTCTAGGATTTTGATGTATTGAGTTGTCTAGCTAGATGCAAATAATTCTTTAGTATATATGTGTATCATAGATAGCATGTTCTAAAGCTTATTAACAAAATAAATTTTAGTTGGTTGCTGCAAGATTTGATTCTTGAGGCAGTATGTTTGAGCATGGTGATTGAGCATTTAATATCATCACGATGCCTTGACACCTTTGGTGACATAAGAGAACCTTGATTTGAAAATGACATTTATAATAATCTTGTGGATAGATAATAATGAGACTGTCAAGGGAAGTAATCTATAGACTGTGACCTATGTGTCAGTGATTGACCCTGTTTCACATTTGTATACTAATGTTTAATGACAACATGACGGATCTTGTTTTTTTTACAATAACCTTGACATCTGTATAGCAACAATCTTCTTCGTGACATGGTGACAATGATCCCCTTTTGTGAACACTGTTGAAGATTCATCTTGAGGTTGTTGAGTATAGTTGTTACAGTAATTATGACTGAAGATTAATCTTGAGGTTGTTGAGTATAGTTGTTACAGTAATTATGACTACATCTCCAGTGCTTCCAAATGGGCCTTGAAATTTCTGGTATCATTTTGAAAACAATTCTTGTCTTAATCTAGTGAATATTGGGCTTATTAAATCTTCTCCAATCCAACCAAGATAGTGTTATGACACCACAGATCCCTCCAAATGTGAAATCCCATCTTTGAAAGATGCTTACTGAAAAACTTGGAGGTAAACCTACCTAGCATGTTGATGTTGGGAAGGTTCACAAAACATAGCCACATAATACCATCCATTTGAACTTGAGGGAAATTGTCTACAATGCTTACAAAATCTTTTTGATAATCCTGAAAACAAGAAATCTAGCGGTAAGAGCTCTTTAAATCACATCACCAAGCTTAAAAAACCATTAATGCCATCCACATGGGTCGTTTCCAAATGATGTCTTAATAAAATATACCATGGGGCTCTCATTAAAACACTTAAATTAAAAACAACAAATAAAAATGTTTTTAGTTTTTTTTCATTAAAGCAAAGGGAGGGTCTCATAATTCTCATCATCACCTTGCCTTTTCTTCTCTATATAACTCTCTGAAACTGTAACTTCTGTTGTTCCACCTTAATAAGACACTAGTTTGAGTACATGAGGTTGTAGTTGGATTTTTGAACAAGAAGCTTTCAAAGGGAAGAGGGTCTAGAATTGTGATTGAACACCTTATTTGGTGCAAACATATTCATAAAGATTGATCAATTGATTTTTCATCATCATATAGATCAATTTCTATGTCATTTTATAGACATGCACATAATCATTCTTCCTAAAACATGGTTGATCTTTGTATGCCTTAGACCATTAAATGCCACAAATCATTGTGAGATGTGCTTGAGTGTGGATTGAGTAATCACATTGTGGGAATACTAATATGCATCTCCTATGTATATCACAAGAAGAAAGGTGAATTGTAGAATGCATGTGGGGTGATAAGAGAGGCATCATGTCATTATGTTAAGGATATAAATATAAAGCGGTATAAAAAATGTTAATGAAAAAACAGATACCTACAATATTTAGTGAAAGTAGGGGGTTTTTAAATTGGGAAAATGCAATGGGTTAGTATCGGTAGGGGGTTAAATAAAGTGATTTTTAGAGGTATTTTCCAATATGTAGTCAAAATAAGGGTATTGTTTAGTATGCCACAAACGCACGTGCTATGCCATAGGTTAATTAAGTGACGCCCCTGTGCTACAAGGATCCGTCCCATTTCTCCATACTCTAGTCTGAATGAGCGTGACATTGCTAGAAAAATCAGTTGAAGAATAGAAAGTGGTGAAGGAAATTAAAGAACGATAACATAAAGTGGCGAAGGCAGTTGAAGAATAGAGTGTCCATGAGAAGTGGCAAAGGCAGTTGAAGAACATAGTGTCTATGAGAAGGTGCAAAGGCCTCACCCTGTTAGTTTGATGGAATGTGCATAGTAATGTTGCGAGGTCGTAGTGGTGGCGGTCTTGCAGGGTGGGTTGGTTGTGGTTTGTTCCAGGGGTTGTTCTCATGGACCTTAAACCCATAACCATGGGCAATGTGATATCAGGCCTTTACAGTTAGATATTCAGGCTTGACAACTTTGTGTGGCAACAACTGCACCAAGGGCCATTACACTGAAGGGGCTAAATTCATTGTTATAGCATCATTTTTCACCCTCATGTGATTCATGATTGTCTCTTTGGCCTTGGGCACCCTTTCCCACAGACTTGAATAAAAGTTCATAAAAAATAGTGTTTCAAAACCCATACGTGGATATGCCCATAATTTTCCGCGTGTATACGTGAGTCCAGAGATACTTTTCCACATATGCCATTAAAATCATTAAAAATATATATATAAAACCCTATTTTTGAGGCTGGGTTGATGGTTATTCCTGTAATTCAACCACCCCAGCCCGTGGCCAACTGTTTCCAACTGATTGAAACCACTTTGAGGTAGTATAAAAGCCCCTCATATGCATGGCCTAAGGGAGGGAGAAAAATTATAGACATTATACTCTGTTGGAGCCCAATTCAAGTCTGATTTCCCGTGCCTCCTGCACTTCCCAGGTATTTTCAGGAAACCCTTGTTTCCTGGAGATGTTCATCAGCTTATATGTCATCTTGTGTGCACAAGTCTTGGAAGAATCCTAGCGAGGCAACGGCTCGACGGATCCAGATGACGGTCTGTTCAAAGATCATGGAAGGATTCAGGTGATCTCTCCACCTTTCTATTATTGTACATGTTGTTCGTAATGAAGAAGAACCATCTTGTTTCCGAATTCACGTGTTAATATCTGCTTATATATGTGCAAATATTGTTAATTAAACATTTATCATTGTTTATATGATGTTTCACATGGATTATATTGACATTTAGGAAAGATATATGTTGTACAACTAGATTTCCATGCATGTTTCTTCTTGATTTCCAGATTGAAGAGGACGAAGAGTTGTAGGGGGTTTGGACCCCGCGGGATCTACATCAAACGTAGGATCTACAGGTGAGTTCCAAAAATGATAATCTCTAGTTTTTGGCGTACAAGTTTGGTTGTGTGAGTCCTTCTTGAATAGTATGCCCCGATCTGTGGAGGTTTCTGACCCAACGACCTCTAGGGAGTTATTTCCCGAAACAGAACTGGCGACTCCACTGGGGATCACATTCTTGTGATTCCCCTGTTGGGTGGTTTTAGCTGTTTTAAAGGTTTCCGACAGTTTTAATCATTATTTCCAGTCCAGTTAGTTTTTTCTCAGTCAGACTAAAGACCTGGTTCTTTATCCAGGCTTAATCATTTTTATTTTTCATTATTTACTTTTACATATGCTACTTTTCCTGTATACACGTAGTTTCTATCAAAGGAAGTCGTGTATACGTGGGTTTCCTTTGACACAATCGTGTATGCACGCCTGTTTCAAAACTTTTAAGTAGCGTATGCCTGAGCAAATTTTGAAATTTTTGATTTTTTGACTTTTTGGTCTTGTCTGCCCGTGGTGACCTGTTTCGGCAGTGTCCCTTTAGTCTCTGGATTATGTAGAAAGTGGTTATTGATCTTTTTCTCTCTTGTTTGGTTGAAGACTGGCTCATTTGGCAAATCTGGTTTTTTTTTGTGCTTGCATTTCTGGTTCGAGTACCAAGATCTCTTTTTGGAGATTCTTGACTGTTTTTCTTAATCAGGACAGAGAGCTTCTACTCATATGCTCTTTCCTAAATTTATGTCTTGCTTTGCACTTTGATCTTTTTCCTGCTTTTCAGTTGGTTTTCTTGATTTCATTTGACTAGGTCTTGTTGCAATTTTTTGAAGAGTCATTTTTGGTTCTTTGAAGTTTTGTTTGCTGCAAGTTTGTGCTATTATACCAGGCTGATTTACTGAGTTTCTTGTCTTCCTTTTGCTCGTATGAATCTTGCTACCAAGTGGCATTATAAGATTTGGAGCATTTTTGTTGGAGTTTTGCTTGAAATTCGGAGATTGTTTGGCTTGGTAATTGGATAGTTTTCTTGGTCTTTTTGAAGTATTCTTTTTATAAAAATCAAAAGCCCAAAAACATTTTGTTTTGCCATTTGCTTTTGTTTTGCATTTTTGTTTTGGTTTCTTTTCATTTTCTGAAGCCTTGTTGAAGTCTTTTGCCTCCAGTTTCTGAATTGATTTGGGAAGGGAATTTTCATTGGTTTCTTTCTCTTATTTCGAGCATATTTTGGCGTCTTTATACTGAGAGTTTCTGATTTGGGAACTAGCTTTGTGGACAGCTGGAAAGCTAATAGAACTGAGGGATTCTTGGAGATTTCTCTTTGCTTTGTTAAATTTTTCATCTTAGAGTTGGCATGCTCTTAGAAATTTGCATTAGGTGCACTTGAACATTTGTAGTCTTTTTCATAAATTTTGTGAGTGTGATGTTTGATATCTGAAAAGAAAAAATAGTCTCGTAGAACCTGTGTAGAAATTTCTTTTCATCGAAAGGCAATTACTGCATCTACATGTAGTTTGGTTTTCATTAATTTCTTTTCTGCTTCATAAAACATCACGAGTTTCATTTCCATATTCCCTTGACTTAATATAACAGCCCACTAAAATAAGCGCAATAATTTAAAAACAACTAGCAAGTTTTTTATTAAGTGTCATACATCAACTAGCTGGGTTGTAGGGCCTTGGATTAGGTGAGTGGATAGTTAACTCTCCAAGGCCGCTCAAACTAAAACATAGAAGTTTATTAAATGAGCAAAATCCAACACCGTTAGGTGGACCGGGAAAGCTCTCCTCCAGAGAGTCAAGCGCGAGGGAAAGTGAAGGTTGAGAAGAGAGATACCCCCTCTCTGATTTGCTAGATCTTGCCTTAAGACCGTTCCGCCCGGCTGTTGACACGGATTGGTGCCCTTAGTTTCCATTCCTAGGTATCACATAGGTGACTGCGGGGGGGGAATACCCGTGGTACCTGAGGCAGATGTCGTATCACTTCCAGCAGTACTTCTGGAGGGTGCCCCGGTGAAGCTTGGGTACTTGCACCGGCAAAGGTTGTTGTTAGGAGGTCAGCGTAACTATTTCTATTACCTTCGCTAGTAGGCCTGGGCCATCATTATCCCAGACTACTTTCGGGAGGTCCTATTTTTCACTTTCTTGTATTTTGGTGTCCAGTCCTAATCACCCGGAGCGGAAATACCTGAAGGCTGCTTGCTTGGTTGCATCTTAGGGATTTTTGTAGTGAGTGCTCTTTGCTCCTAGCTTGCTTAGATTTAAACTTTTTTGAGTCTAATTAATCTGTTAAAGTGGCTGATCAAGCACCTCGTCGATCGAGGAGAATCTCGGGGTTATCTCCCAAGAGTGCTAAGCCTTCTTCAAGAAGGCGTAGGAGTAATATAGCAGGTGAATATCACCCAGTGGTATCTAACGCAGCGGAGAGAGATCCTCCGCTAGGGCTTGAAGTTTTTGTAGTTGGTTCTGGTGTTGGTTCCGAGAGGAGCACTCCGCTCACCTCGAGAGTCTTATTTCCGCGAGAAGATGAAGTAGAAGTAGAGGAAGTACCTCAGCCTCCTGAGTCACTTCCATCTCCTCTTCCTCCTGATTCTCCATTTGTTGTTGAGTACATCGGACCTGAGTCTGCAAGACCAGAAAGTCCTTATCCATCTTATTCGTACCTTTCGATGGCCACGACTGGGAATGCAGCTTCGGCTGTGAGTGTTGCAAGCATTTAGACTCCTGCTTTGGTAGAAGGAGGAGGCACAATTGCTATATCTTCAATTGCTTCTAGTACTGTTGTGTTTGGCTCTGGTCACACCCAAGCAAAAACTTCTCAATCTGGTCCCTTTTGTTTTGGAATGCCCATTAGTGGGATTCCATTGTTTTCCTTTTCCACTGCTGCAGCTGCATCTGCACCCATGTCCTCTATGGCTAGTGGGTCAGCTTTCTTTCAAGGGTTCCCCTTCGAAAGTGGGCATATTCCTAGTTCGAATCCTTCCTTAGGATATTTTCCTTTTACTTCCCAGACTCAGAGTTTTAACCCTTGGTCTAGAGGTCAGAGTTCAACTACCTTTACCAGTTGGAACCCTATATTTACCGCAGTGGGGGCAGGGAATCAGTTTTTTGCTGGTCAGCAAGGGAATGGTCCATTCACTTCGTTGAGTACTTATCAGGCTTTTTCCCCTTTTTCTAATGCTTGGAACCCCTACCAGGGGGTTTCCTCTACTTCAGTGGGGGGAACTGGTCTGATTTATGGTAACTCTACGTTGGGAGGGGGTCCTTCTCCAAATGATGGGTCACAAGGATTGTCCTATGGCCCAACATTTTCTACGAGCTCTTTCTGGAAACCTGGTGCCTCATCAAATCCAGGTTATTCTTTTCAGAATGTTGGGAACCCATCCCACCAAACATGGAATTCTCAGGCCCCTCCTCGTCTACCTTTTCTGGCAACTTTAAACTTGCCATATTTATCGAAATTGACAAATGATCCAATCCGATATAGTCCGGGTGGCCTTCGGTTCCTACCAAACTACCTTCAGACATTCTAAAGTTTGAAGGAAAGAATGGAGAGGACCCGGCTGATCATATCACCACTTTCCATCTATGGTGTTCATCTAACTCCCTGATCAAGGATTCGATTAGGTTGAGGTTGTTTCAATGCACCTTGACTGGAAATGCTGCCAAGTGGTACATTGAGTTAACTGGGGGCAGTTTTGCTACTTTTGGAGATCTGGCTACTATATTTCTAAATCATTTCCAGTTGCTTGTCCGTTATGATGCCGGGACTGAACTCCTAGCTAATTTTAAGCAAGACGAGGCAACCCACATTTCCGATCATATTCAGGAATGGAAGAGAAGGAAGAGGCTCATTAAAGCTTATGTTCCGAGAGAATTCCTCTTGGAATGGTTTTTGAAATCTCTATAGGCAGATATTTCTAAGGATGTATCCCTGTCAGGGGTATTTTCTGAAGAGCAGGCTATTTTCAGGGCCCAACAGCTTGAATTGATATATTCTCAGTCTGGTGTCCTTCATAAATATTTGCCTAATGCTCCTCGCTCCAAATTAGACATATCCAAGACTAAACCCGGTCCTCATGTTGATGGACTTATTGGGTCAATCAATAGTGGTGCAGCTAACCTACTTAGTCAATTGCAGTAGTTGTCTATACAATTTTCTTCTTCTGGTCAGGCTGTGCCTGCTGAGTCATCGCCTTCTCAATCTTTGTCGGTAAATGTCGTCCAGACTTCTAACCCTAAAGGAAATCAACAATCCAAAGGGAAGAAGAAGGGACAAAATAATAATAAGAAAAAGGGCAAGGATGGGAAGGGTAATGCAAATAAATCCAACGAGCATGTTGGTGAGGGTCCAAAGGATAAAAAGAAAGTTAAGTTTCCATGCAAGTTATGTACTGGAGACCATCTTACTCACCTTTGCCCTAAAATTCAGGATGCGCAGCGCTTGTTAGCTCAGCAGGGTTTTGCCAGTTCCCAGGCTGTGTTGACAAACCATTTTCCCCAAGGGAAACAGCTTGTTGTTGGCGCGAATCAAAATACTGGGGCTTCCTCTGGGGGCACCCAGGAAGGGGAAAATTTTTCAAACATATATATGATGAGTGCTCACGTGGATATCGCCACGAGATCCCGTGAATATGGCAAAACTGAGTCTTCAAAAGCCAAGGGTACTCCCGATAGTACTGAGCCGCTTCATATTACGAGGCCTACTGTTGAGCCTATACCTTGGATGCCAAAATCATCTACTAAGCGTACGACGATTAATCCAAATGCCAGGGCTGCCCAGAACTACTCTGTTGTAGAAGATTTGGCGCAGAGCCCTTATGCTATGTCCGCTCTTGAGGTGCTCCAGTCTTGCCCAGCTCAACGCAGTGCTTTGCTCATTGCTATTGGGGCTGTCGATCCAAAGAACTCTCTTGTGATTACATTCGATATGTCTAATTTTAAAAAGAGACTCCCGCATCATATGGCTTTTCATATCAAATCTTCATTTCGAAAATTTAATATCTTTCGGACGGTCATTGATGAGGGTGCTTCCACATGTGTGATGTCTCTCGCATGTTGGAAGGGAATTGGATCTCCCGCAGCTGTTCCATCTGCTACTCTTCTGACTGCGTTTGATGGTCATTCTCACAGACCGCATGGCATTATCCTAGCTTTTCCCATCTGTGTTGGGGGAAAAACTGTAAATATAGAGGTTGAGATAGTTGATGCAAGCTTGGACTACAACCTTCTATTGGGCGAAACTGGATTTATGAGATGGATGCTATTGCATCCTCATTATTTCAGATTATTTGTTTCCCTCACGAAGGGAGGATTGTTACAGTTGACCAACTGGACTGTTCTCCTATAGACCCGAATGCATCTACTGAATCAACTATCCCATCAGTGGATAATGCCAAGCCGGCTATTGAGAATTTAGGGGTTGGAATGTATTCTTCTTTGATGGGTACTTTCGATATTTCACCTCCTACCATTCATATAAATGCAATTTCATCCTCCAGGGCTCCTATTCGAAGAGAGTTCTTCAGAACTCATTATTTTTCGGACCCTTGGACCTTACCTTCACCTACCTCCACATTAGCGGAAGGTCAAGTGGGTGGAATGGCATTTCCAATGTCTGCAGCTGAGATTGCTTATCAATCTATTGTTGACTCTGCAGAGTCCATTCCAGCTTCTCTTTCTCCAGAGGAGTTGGATGGCGATGTGGCTCCGGCTTGGACACTCAGTTCTTCTTCCGCCCAGGATTGCCTTGATACCACTCTTCCATCTGAAGAGGCCATCCTGGAAGTTATGACTGGTATAGATAGACCGTGGGATGATTTGCATCATAGGTCTTACTTTTTACCTAATTTGAGCGAAGTTGAATCAAGTTTTCCAAGTCCTTTGTCTCCTGGTCCTGTTCACCCAGTCCTGAACCCTTTAGCACCAGCACAGGTATATGCTGAAGGGAACATGGCTGTGATTTCTCCAACTATCCCGGTGAACATTTCCAGGGATCCCAATGTTATAGAGAATGTCTTCATCAGCGCTAAATGTTCCCCTGAAGAGATTCAGATTTACACCAATCTCTTTAAAGAGTTTAGGGATGTGTTCGCTTGGTCTTATGAGGAGATGCCTGGTATAGATCCATATATTGTCTAGCATGAGATCAAGACTTACAAAAATGCTAAGCCTGTGAGGCAAAAGCTTCGTCCGGTCAATCCTAGGAAGGTTGCAGCTATCAAATCCGAGGTGGAGAAGCTGCTCAAGGTGGGAATTATTTTCCCTGTTCCTTTGACAGAGTGGGTTTCGAATCCTATTCCCGTGGATAAGAAACAAGGAACAATTTGAGTTTGCATTGACTTCAGAGACTTTAATAAAGCATGTCTGAAAGATAATTACCCCACACCATTTATAGATCAGATTATCGATGAGTGTGCCAGTAATGAGATTTTCTCCTTCATGGACGGTTTCTCCGGATATAATCAGATTACTATCCGTCCTGAAGATTAGCATAATACTGCCTTTATTTGTCCCTGGGGTAATTTTTCTTACAAGAAGATGCCTTTTGGTCTTAAAAATGCTGGGGCTACTTTTCAGCGGGCCATGTCATATGCCTTCCACGAAATTAAACATATTATCGAGGCGTATTTGGATGATTTAGCTACTCGTTCTCGAAAGAGAATGGATCATCCTGCTCACCTCCGTCAAGTATTTGAACGATGTTGTTTCTACAATATTAGGTTGAATCCGAACAAGTGTGTTTTTGCGGTCACATTCGGTCGGTTATTGGGATTTATAGTGTCTACGGAAGGTATTAGGGTAGATCCCTTCAAGGTTGAGGCAATAATTCTGTTGCCTCCCCCGTCGTCTATTCATAAACTTCAAAGTATACAAGGAAAAGCTAATTTTCTTCGGAGATTTATCGTAAATTATGCTGAAGTTACCAAAGGATTTATGAGATTGTTGAAGAAGGGAGTTCCATTCTTTTGGGATGACTTCGCTCAGCGCTCATTCGATGCTTTGAAAAAAGCATTGACCTTTGCTCCTATATTGAGTCCACCTGATTATAGCAGGGATTTCCTTTTGTATCTTGCAGCAGCAGAATCTACCATTGGTATGGTTCTAGTTTAGGAGGACGATACTCTTGCGGAGCATGTTATATACTACCTTAGTCGAGGCTTGGTAGGACCTGAACTTCGGTATACTCCGATAGAGAAGCTAGCTTTAGCAGCTGTTCATGCTGTACAGCGACTCAGACATTATATTCTTCTACGAAAAACTTATGTTTTGGCAGTTGCCAATCCATTTCAGTTTGTTCTCAGTAGGCGAGTGTTTGGGGGAAAATACAATAGATGGATTGTGATTTTGCAAGAATTTGATCTTGAGTTTATGTCTGCCAAGTCCAATAAATCATTGGTTTTTGCGGAATTAATCTCCGAGTTTCCCTGTGGAGAAGAGATAGTTTATGATGAATCCTTCCCGGATGAACATTTGTTTCTCATCTCTGCACAAGATCCTTGGTATGGGGATATCATTGTGTATCTTCAGACTGCGAAGTTTCCCTCTACTTTTTCGAAAGATGAGCGTCGTAAGTTGCGTCACTTGGCTAAAAATTACTTAATTATTGGTGATGCTTTATACCGTGGAGGGGTTGATTCAATCTTGAGACGTTGCTTAACTCTCGAAGAAGCTGAGGTTGTGCTGAATGATTGCCACAGTGGAGCTTGTGGTGGTCATTTATCTAGGCTTGCTACAGCCCAAAATATCTTGCGTGTTGGATACTTTTGGCCTTCGATTTTCAAATATTGTATAGAGTAGGTCAAAAAGTGTCATCCGTTTCAAGTCTATACTCGAAAAATGTGCGCTCATCCAGCTCCGCTTTTTCCAGTCAAAACTGTCGGTCCCTTTACAAAGTGGGGTATTGATTATACTACTTGTAACCTGCCTTCGGCTAAAGGTCACAAGTACATTATTGTAGCAATAGACTACTTTACTAAGTGGGTCGAGGCTATGCCTACTTTTGGGAATGATGGTGAGACAACAACTCTTTTTCTTTTCAACCAAGTTATTGCTCGTTTTGGTATTCCTAGAGAGATTGTCACTAATCATGGCAATCATTTTCAGAATAGCATGATGGCTGAGTTGGCTCTAAAATTAGGTTTCCGGCAGGAGCATTCGTCTTCATATTATCCTCAGGCCAATGGGCAAGTGGAAGCCATGAACAAATCCTTGAAGACCATTCTTCAAAGGACGATTGATAAAGCTCGATCCAACTGGCATATCATGTTGTATCCTGCACTTTGGGCATACCGGACATCAGTGAAAGTTGCAACTGGCTTTACTCCGTTTCAACTAGCTTACGGGCTGGAATCCATATTCCCCATTGAATGTGAGATCCCTTCTCTTAAGTTAGTTGTTGAGCTTCTTCCTGACACTTCTAGTCTCGAAGAACGTCTCCTTCATCTGGAACATCTTGATGAGCAGCGTCGGGATGCCGCTACGATGAATGAGGCACATAAGAAACGAGTCAAAGTTCAGTACGATAAGGCGGTCAAACCTAGGGTTTTCTCGGAAGGTGACCTTGTTTTGGTCTATGCCCAAGAGAAGGATGCCCTGGGCACAGGAAAGTTTAAGTTTATGTGGTATGGCCCCTTCATCGTTAAAAGAGTCCTTAAAAAAGGAGCGTATGCCTTGGTTGATTTTGAAGGAAATGAGTTGGCAGAGCCCAGAAATGGGCTTTATTTGAAAAGGTATTATGCCTAGGCTTCGGCCTAGCATTTTGCTTTTGTATATAGTTAGTTTTGTTTTGTACATATCTGGTTTTTTGGTCTTTGATGTGATGGTGATGTTTTTGATCTGCTTTGGCAGGTTGTGTCGAATGTCATGAGTCATTATGGTTTTGTCGATGGTGCTAGTAGACACACCCGGAACTTGGCTTCCGCGGCTTGGGTGCTTAATTATCCATCCGGTCAGCTGTTAGTATCAAGAGGAGTCTGCATTGGTCCTGCTTCCAATAATATAGTGGAGTACACTGCAGTTATTTATCTACTCTCGGAGGCAATATCTTTGGGTGTTGATTCGTTGGTAGTTTTCTTGGACTCCCAGCTGGTGGTGTCGTAGTTGAACAATACTTATCGGGTTCAAGATCCATTTTTACTCCGGTTTTTTTTTAGGGTACGTTTGTTACAACAATCATTTCATTTTTTAACTCATTCATATTCCTCGAGCAGACAATTGGATGGCAGACTCATTAGCTAATCAAGTAATTGATTGGCATATTAATCATTCAATACATTAAATTTAATCATAAAAAACATCATGCATTTTGTATACATTTGTCACATCACATCATAAACTGTTGTATATATATATTACCAAAGTGTTCAAAAACTATACAAAATTTTGGATCCATATGTCATACAAAATCAGGGCTTATGCCTGATCATGTTTAGTATCAAAAATATACAGTCATCCAGTAATCATGTCTATCTACTCCTGTGGTCCCTGCCCAATATTCGTGTTCCTATAGAACACGATCGCAGTAGCGACATGACGGAATAAACGCACCCAGTCACGTGGTACTCCCACTACCCGTCTTTGGATTGCCTCAGGTAGATCTTCCATGCCAGCCATAGGCACTTGGTGAGTTAAGCCCTCCAAGTTCCTTTGGATAGCATGGAGGGTCCTGCCTAGGTCTTCAGTATCCACCTCGCCCCTACAGCGCTTGTGCCGTGGGTAGCCCTCAGGACGGACTGGTCCAATATCTGTATCATGGTCATCATAATATTGTAAGTCATTTTGAATCCAATCAAAAACATGTTTTTTTTTCACATTTTTTCACATATATTGAAAAAATCATCAAAAAATCATATAATTAAAAAATTGCAATCTCACCGATTGCGCTCCATGCCGCACCAGGTGGAAGGACAAGGTCTGGATCACCGCGGAAATCCATCCCGGCATAAGGGTAGTCCTCCACTGCGATGACTTGTTCCTCCCACCATTGGAAGAACTCGTCGTCCCAGGTGGTTCGAGGAACTTCACTTCCTCCCAGTCTCTTCATCAGATCAGCCCATCGGGCAATTCTTGGGTCTCTTGGGCTGTTGATAGAGGAGATCACTTTGGGTCGAAGCCCAGGAATCTTCTCAAAGAAGAATGTCATCAAAATGGTTCCATACCCGAAATGCTTTGTTTTATCTTTCCAGATGGAGGTCAGTTTTTTCTTCATGTTGATTAACAGAGCTGTACACCAATCATACAGGTGAACTAGGCATTCCACGGCTATGCTCATCTGGGTCCTGGATGCCTGATGCAAGGAAGAAGATCCTGCTACCCTGCCGATGGTAAACAAGAGAATCTTCATGTGCAGATCTCTCAAATATTTTATGGCAATCTGAGTCCCTACTTTTTTGGACTCCTCTACACAGTAGACGTGGACATAGTCATCCACCGTAAGCCCTCCCAAAGGCTTGTCGTGCAAATCTACTGGGTCTCCCCTCCGTGAGAGTCCAGTAATGAAGTAGATGTCTTCCACCTCTATGTGTATAGGCATTTGGTCTATTACGAAGCAATCTTCCTCCGGTTCCCAATAATTTACCAGCATTTCAAGCAACCAGACGTTACTTTTCATGTTTGGCATTTTGAAGAATTTTAGCAATCCACAATTTTGGAGGACGTCGAGCGATTGTTAATCTTGCATCACTTCATTATCAATTGCACTATGTTCACGTTCCCTCCAAGTGATGGTCATCCTGAAAAAATTCATTTATTTGTTCATTAGATACATTTTTTTTACATCACAGACTGCGCATACGCGACTTCCCTTGCAGACAGTCGCGTATCATACACAGGTTCATCCACACGAACCCGCGTATGCGCAGAGCCCTAAATCAAAACAAATGTTTTTTACGGTGAAATTTCCAAATTTTAACTCTATTAATGAACAAAATTGATAATAATGATGGATTAAGAGCTTACTTGACTGATCCGGTGAATTTTGACCACTGATTGCTCCTATTTTGACGAAAGAGGGTTTTTCTTCAGAGCTCTTTTTCCCAAATCAGCAAGTAACAATGAACCAAATATGAGGTAACATGTGTATTTATGCCCAGAAATTGAAATTTTTTGCAAAAATTTGTTATGCCTATTTTTTCAATCTATCTTAAGTTGCATAACCCGGATGCTTGTAAGTGTCAAGATTGGTATATTTTCAAGTACATTTAATAAATTTGAGATTTTTCTGGTTTTTTATCCATGACTGCTGACCTGTCATGGCAAGTATATGATCTTCACTGGCATATAGGTTAGGAAATCCACTTTCCGTTGCATTTTTCATGCTAGCCTCCATTCTGATCACTTGCCATAGGGTCGATCCCATCAGGTCATGAGTATTTCACCCATTTCACTCGTTGATTATTTAATCATGACTTGGTGGTAGAGCCTTCCTTTACATGGGCTTCCTAGTTAGTTCCTCGCTAGCACTTGTTGCCCATGCTGCGTTTTATGTAGGCTCGGGAGTCCTCTTTAGTCCCGCCATGACTTATGTGTTGAAGCTTCATTCTTCTTCTTCTTCACTATCATTTTTTCTGGCTCCCTGATGTTGTTGAGTTGTACTACTGCATTGCATATTGGCTACTTGTTTATCCTGGCCTTCAGCTGACTTCATTTGGACTCGATGTTTAAGCCATCTTTTGACCTTGACTTTCTGTACAAGTTAACCATTGCATGCACTTAGCTATCGCGACTTGACACCCTTTTTACCCATGGATGGAACATTCCTTTGAGTATCGCTTACCAGTTTCTGCCACCTTGCATTGAGCATAGGATCGTTCGTATCCCAGGAACTAGTGCATCTGTTTCTTGATACTCGTTTTATCCATTATACCATAGCATTCTTTTATTCTTTTTTAGGCTTATTATATGAAAAAGACAAAAAAATTTAAATATGACAAAAAGAGCGGGAATGGGATGTTACTTCATTATTTGATGGCAGTACAGTATCTGTTTGTCGCCCTTGAACAAAGCACATACCGTTATATATTTCCTTCATTTGGGATGGTTTTAGTTTTGACCTAGGTTCAGCTGTTACCTTGTTTCACTGGTCAATCCTCCTCTGGTTGGTTATCTCTTCCAATCATATGGAGAGTTTGTTTTTGCCTCTTGCATAACAGACTTATACAGTGTCATTATTTACTGCCATGGTCATCATGAGTCGTGCTTTTGTTCAAGGGAAGTTCAACCAGAGTCGGCCATGCTGCAGTGTCTCTTGACTTATTATTCAGTCGGCCTTCCCGGTATTGTCAGTATCTTGTTCTATCACATCAGATGTTTGGTATTTGCTTGTGCTGGTTTGAGAAGGTCTCCATTGACTTCCTGCTAGCGGGTTTGTCTCTTATCGACTACGACACATTGCTCTGAGAGTAAACCTAGAGCCGCACCCTGGCCCTATTTCCATCATTGATATGTGACCTTGTGCTCAACATTTGATCATTATTATGGGTCTTTGACTGAGTGGTTTTCCTTGTGTTCGACCTCAACATACATTATCACACTTGGGATTCGTGCAGTACCTTGATTTCCATTTGACCCTATCGGTGGATATCTCGCCTCTGTGTCAGCTTTCATTATTGGTTGGTTCAGAGGGTTTCTTCCATGTGCTAGCTTCATCTTGTGCATGTCGGAAACGTACTTCGGTTTGGTTCCGTCACTCTACTTCGTCCGATTCCTTCCAAATCTTGGCTTGCGAGTTACACTCGTGCTGGACTGATGTGGGATGCCTTAATGCCTTCCTTCCAGCAGATCTTTTCCCATCGACTCCGACTCATTGCTCTGAGAATAAGATCTAGAGTCTTTTGTCAGTACCTTAGGGTTTGCAGTCATCAGTGGCAGACTCTTCGCTATCAACAATGGGGATTCATTATTGCCTCCTGATTAGTAGATTCTTCCAAGTGCTTGACTTCAACTCATTCATTCGCACTTGTTAGATTGTACTGGGGCACCTTGACACTCATTTTCATTATCAGTGGGTCATCTCGCGTTTGTTAACGGTATACATTATTGACCAGTAATCAAACGATTTCTTCCAAGTGGTCGACTTCAGCTCATTTATTCCCATTGTGTAGAATTGTGCCATAGTGATCGGTGAAGACCTCGGGTTGCATCAACATCTTTCGGTTCACTTTTGACAGTCCATTCAGTTTCTACCAGTGATGTCGTCCACCCTTATATGTTGCAGTGTCAGTACAACAACATCCTATATGTTGGCTCCCGAGTTGTGTGATTGTACCATGTGTTCCACCCCTTATGATTTGGTACCTGGAGATTCAGTTACTTTTGTGATCAGAGATCCATTTTCAGCAGTATTGATCAGTTTGATATATGTGATACTTGGACATTGATTTCGACTTGTACTTCCGGGCCGTGCTCAGATGATTCATTGTGTACTTTCAGTTCAACTATACTTGTATACATTCTGGATCTATTCTATACTTTCTATATGGATATATTTTTTACTGAGCATGGGTATGCCCGCCTCAAACATGAGCCGACTCTCTGTTTTCTTTCATTGGTTTTTGGCAGGCTGAAATCTGGTGAAGTCCTCTCTTGTCCTCGCGAAGTTCTTTCTATGCACATAATACATTTCGGCCATCATGTACCCCTTTTGACCTCATATATTAGGGGGCATCTATTATAGCATCATTTTTCACCCTCATGTGATTCATGATTGTCTCTTTGGCCTTGGGCACCCTTTCCCACAGACTTGAATAAAAGTTCATAAAAAACAGTGTTTCAAAACCCATACGTGAATATACCCATAATTTTCCGCGTGTATACGCGAGTCCAGAGATACTTTTCCGCGTATGCCATTAAAATCATTAAAAAATATATAAAAAACCCTATTTTCGAGGTTGGGTTGATGGTTATTCCCGTAATTCAACCACCCCAGCCCGTGGCCAACTGTTTCCAAATGATTGAAACCACTTTGAGGGAGTATAAAAGCCCCTCATATGCATGGCCTAAGGGAGGGAGAAAAATTATAGACATTATACTCTGTTGGAGCCCAATTCAAGTCTGATTTCCCGTGCCTCCTGCACTTCCCAGGTATTTTTAGGAAACCCTTGTTTCCTGGAGATGTTCATCAGCTTATATGTCATCTCGTGTGCACAAGTCTTGGAAGAATCCTAGCAAGGCAAGGGTTGGACAGATCCAGACGACGGTCTGTTCGAAGATCGTGGAAGGATTCAGGTGATCTCTCCACCTTTCTATTATTGTACATGTTGTTCGTAATGAAGAAGAACCATCTTATTTCTGAATTCACGTGTTAATATATGCTTATATATGTGAAAAGATTGTTAATTAAACATTTATCATTGTTTATATGATGTTTCACATGGATTATACTAACATTCAGGAAAGATATATGTTGTACAACTAGATTTTTGTGCATGTTTCTTCTTGATTTCCAGATTGAAGAGGAAGAAGAGTTGCAGGGGGTTTGGACCCCGCGGGATCTACATCAAACGTAGGATCTACGTGTGAGTTACAAAAACGATAATCTCTAGTTTTTGGCGTACAAGTTTGGTTGTGTGAGTCCTTCTTGAATAGTATGCCCCGATCTGTGGAGGTTTATGACCCAACGACCTCTAGGGAGTTATTTCCCGAAACAGTCATTGATTTTGCGTTGGATGTCGTTGATTCTGTGTTGGATGTCGTCAATTATGTGTTGGATGTAATTGAGAAAGAGGCCAAAAATTGCAATTGTCTCCAAGATAAACTTACGTTTCTTTATGTCAATAGTTCAGATTCTCATTGCTAGTGTGTATTGATTTTCTTGATTTACATTAGGGGAATTTTGAGGTCTAAAATGGGCCTCCTAAGGAAATTATAAAATAATAGTGGAAATAATAAAATAAGATTTGATGACATCATCAAATTTTAGAAGGAAAAATGAAAAAACTACTTTTTCAACTCATATTTTCAACTTATATCCCAAAGTTTTTACTCAAATTTCGAGCAGGAGTACTCGTTGGATGCAAAATTTGATTCCTCATACAAGGAGTACCCATGTTGCATAGTTTCGATGGACCCTACTACATGAAAAATGTGATTGCAATCACATTTTTTTCATGTATTTCTCATTTTTCGCATAGCAAGGTCCATCGAAAGTATGCAAAATGGGTACTCTTTGGATGAGGAATTAAAATTTTCATCCAACAAGTACTCCCGCTCGAAATTTGAGTAAAAACTTTGGGAGATAAGTTGAAAAATTAGTTTTATTATTTTATTATTTTTTAATCTTTTTACCCTTTTACTTAAAAAATGGTGAATCATCCCCCATGGTTGACATCATCACCTTGAATCCTATTGGTTCTTATAAAGTTTATTTTTCTTGTACATTTTTCTTAGGAGGCCCATTTTAGACCTCAAAATTCCCCTAATGATGGTAACTTCCAACATAGTTTTGCTAAATTTAATGGGTAATAAAAACAATGATATGAGTGCCTTTATCTCATGCTAAAACAGATGTGGGACAAGTTCAAATTCTAATACCACAAAATTTCTTAAAATAAATAGAGAGATTCAAAACACATGCAAATTTATCTAAGCTTAACCAAATTAAAGTTTATTTGAGCTTAACCAGATTTTAAATTTGATTCGAATCATCCGAGGGCCCAACCCCATTTCTTTATGGCTAGGCCCTCTGATAATCTACATCTAGGGATTATTGTAAGTTCAGACATGTCCTGCAAGTATAGATTTTAGTAACATAGTACTCAAAATATATGTAAATTTGAACTTGGACATGTCCAATACATATAGTTTCTCATATCCCACAACTGTGCATACCAGTCCAATTGGTTTAAGAAATTTGATGGTTTCGAATGAAGATAAAAACTAAAAATTAATCCTACATATGAAAAAACAAATTAAAATTAATCCTACAACTATCCATATAAGTCCAATTGGTTTAAGAAAATTGATGCTTTCAGATGAACATAAAAATTAAAGATCAGTGATGAATAAGTGTTCAGTTAAAACTCAGTGGGATTAAAAGTAAATGAGGTGTTCAATCAAAACTCAGTGGAACTAAAATTTTCTACTCAGTTTAAACCCGCCATGACAATAACTCCTTTTTGTATAAGATGGAAATTGGTGCATAGTTTGTGCAAAAGGTAATATAACCAAAACAAAGCAAAATATTACTACTAAAATAGGTGAGCTTTTGAATAGAAGAAACATTGGAGGTTTGAGATTACTTCTCCATCTCCTTGACAAATTTTTCATATCAAGGGTATAAAGTGAAAGAAGACGTCCTCTTATAGATGATATGAGTGTTTAATAGATTTGAATGGAGTAGAATGAAATGGACCAAAAAAGGTTGATTACACTGACATTCGGTTTTGATATCCTCTTGTAAAGGTAATTTAGGGGGCTCCTATAGAAATAAATTAAGGGGGAAAACCTAGGAATGGGAGAAATTATAAATACTGAGCTAGGTAGACCGGGGAATGAAATTGGCAAACATTGCGTGGACTCAATGCATTCGAATTTTCTTTATTGAATAATTCCATTCTCTAAAGTTAGCCAATTTCTCACCTATTGGTAGGCGTAATAAGCATGCTTGTTAGCTTCGGGTAATTTGGTGAAATTCCAACAACTATGAATGCAAGAGCTCGCAAAGAGGTACTAAGACCGATAGATTAGGGGAATAATATTGGAATAATGCCTGTAGTAGACCCAATGCATTTGTTATGAGCGTTTCAAACTAGAAGTTAGCAGTTACAACATATGTAACAAGAGGTACAATAGGGGCCAACTATGCAAATGCATCCACTCCCACGTTGCTTTCAACATCCACCTGAATCAAATAAGACCAAAGCTACTTTCAACATCCACCTGAACAAATACAACCAAATTTGAAACCATAACCCATAATACAAACAACCAAAAAATTTATTAGTAGTATCGAGAACAAAGCACCATGACCAACCAACATAGGAATCAAGTCAGAACAAAAAAGTAAGGATTCCTCATCATCAAGTTTAGATGCAATCTCAGATGGAATTTCCCACTTCACTATGGCCAAACATTCAGATCTCTCCTTCTTCTCCTCCTCCTTCTCTTTCTTGGCCCTAACGCTTGGAGATTTCCAGGGGAGCATCATATCGAAAGTTAAACAAGTAAACGACCTATCGCTTAATTGATTGATATACAAACTTGAGCATGAAATCATTTTGAAACAACATAACTCAATGAAATTGCGAGCATAATCTCCCATGGAAGAATATGGGGTTTCAACCTCAAACAACTATCACAACTCTTCTATTGTTGTGAAAAGAGCCCTATAACATAGATCAAAATCAATTATTAATGGACTCTCAATATTTATTCCCATAAGTCGAGTCCCATGAGCACAACGACTGCTAAGAACGTGAGACATGACTTACAAAAAAAATATTTATTCCCATCCAACAGGCTCAAGTAATTCAAGTAATGCATTCATTTTATATAAAACTAAAAAATTCTACACAAAATTCAATTTGCATTGGCCTGAGGTTTGCAAATCAAATTAAAGAACATGCAACTATCATAAACTTCTCTTACCCTACACATCTTGTTACAACACTATTTGCTTTAGCTAAAATATCCTTCATCTTTTCATGCTTTGCAGTACCCTTAATTGTCTGAGCATGTTGTTACTCTTTTTCTTTGCTCGTCCTTGCTCAATATATCCAAATAATTTCTCTATTGTTATGTAATCGGGCCTACTAGCATATATTGGTAAAATCATATCCAAGTACAAAAGCCAAACCCAAACATCAAGAGTGTTGGCCAGTCATCCCCCCTCACTATAACAGCAATGGACAGAGCCTTCCCTTCATTTAGCCACGCGTAGCACCTTGCATGCACATCGACACTTAATCAAAACGTGGCACAAATCTTTTCAGGGTGCCCCGCAAAAGAAACTTACAGAACGATGAGTTAAGGACCGCCAATGTTTTGGCTTTAAAATTTCAAAAGGAAGATACAATTGAATTTCATTAGCAAATTTATTAGAATTTTAATTTATTAGAATTAATATATGCATCATAATTATAATGTTTATATTGGAAGTTTTATCTTAATATTTACACACTTGTTTTATGGGTTAAATATTCTTCAATTTCGTTGAAACAGACTAAAAAAAAAAAATTCTCATCAGGATGGTCATGTGCCATGTGCTAAGTCGGGTAGGAGAGGCTTTTGATCTAGTTGTTGTGTAAGTCATATTTCGGGAACTCAACATCCATCCCGAGGATGTTTAGAAGAGTGAGCTAGTAGTTTGTTACAACTGCAATTTTTCCTTTTGAAATTTTCACAATCAATGCAAATCGCAGTAGTCATGTGAGTAGATATAATTTATTAATTGTGAATCCTTCTTCTTGAGGCTATTGTAATGATGGTACCTGCAATTTATCTTCAACTTTTACTTGAACTATTTCCAGCAACCTCTTTATTTGAGTTAGCTGGAAAATATTTTAATACTTCTTATTATATTATTAGATTAGGGATTTGATTAGGTATCGGAAGTGTCGTTGTACTTATAAATTATAACCTGTAATGAATGGTGCAATATTTTCAGCGAGTTCATTGAGTTGAATGAGGGTTCTAATTTTTGAAGTTTAGGAAACAAAAATTAGCTAGATCTGTGAGTTTTTGTTATTTTTATTATTTAAATTAGATTTTTTAATGTAAGAATGGATGCCATTCAAATTGTAGAATGATTTTATTTAAAACTTAATTGTAGAGTAATTTTAGTTAAAACTTATGATGCAAATTCTTATCTAAACAAATTGTCCACAAAATCATTTAAAATTATGAACAAATTTCACCCAAAAAAAAAAAAAACTACTTGTTAAAGAAATCCATGGATACAATACACTAATACCTTACCACCAATCACAAAATCATGGATACACATATCAGATCCAAGCAACTAAAGTAGGTAACACACATATCCATGTGGGTAGATAACTAAAGCTTGCGGGGGGAGATAATGCCCATATCCATGTGGAGAGGCAATTCAAGAATGTTTACAATATTTTTGGATGACTAGTTTCTTATAATGGCTTGAACCCTTTGGTCGAGACGTGAATTGGTTAGGTTTCAGATGGCGTAGATGCTAGATTTTATGAGATGAAAGTGATGAAAGAAAAATGTTACTAGGGGGGACGATTTGATGCTTTCAATTTTGGTATATTGCTTGAATTAAAATGGCCCTAAAGAGACATGATCAAGAAAAATCGTGGACCGACTTTGAATGTGAGGGATGGGAAGGTCCTACATACTATTATATTTAGTGGCGTATTTGACTAAACATTTATAGTTACTTTTATATTTAGTGGCTTATTTGATTAAAAATATTATACTTCAACTATGAGGATTTTGTATTAGAATTACATTGAAAATCTAAGTCATACCTCTACATATATGGGGTCAATCCATGGTCTATTAGGAGAAAGGCCACATTGCACTGTACACCGGAGAGGGAATGGACGAGATGGAGTTCATTGAGGCAAAGATCAACATGAATGACTTGGTCTGAGTATCAACAATATTAGAATGCAACTACACATGAAGAGGGAGATTTTGATGACGAGAAAGAAAAGTTTCATGACATCTACTGTACTCCTCTTTTTGTCTCACTCCATGGGTGGTGCAACATCTAGTTGTTTTTGTTGCATTTTACTTTCTCGCATGCTCAGTTTTGCTTCTATGAATGGGTAACTCATATAAAAATCTAATAGATTGTAGGTGAACTAGTTGTTTAATCTCGGTGATGCATATTTTATTCTTAATGTTGTTATTCATTATTTTTTATAATTTACATTTTGCATATGCCTTGAACTTATTTTGCAACAAAATACAACATTTTTTGAGTTTTATGGGTTTTCGGTATACTGTCAATAGTAATTTGGCGTTCTTAAATTTTGTAAAGTCATATCAAACTAGATAATGTAGAAGCTAAAATGAACTCAAAATTTGTTAGTATGAACCAAAACCACAATGGTATGGACAAACTATGATCCTTAATTCGTTATGTTCGAAGTGAGGTTTGTAATAATCTTCAACGGAAATTTGGGGCAAAGAAATTGTAGATTTTTCATGCAACCTGCATGGAAAGCTGGTTCAGAGTTAAAAAGTGAGCAATAACGAATAGACTGACCAATAACGAATAGACTGATTGATGGAAATCCTCAAACAATGTATTTATTTCACACTTTGATATAATAGTTTTAGGATCATGGTTTCTATAAAATTTGTAATTTTGATTCTAAATATTGTGGAAGCAAGACAACTAGAAAAATAAATTTTATTGATGCATCAATCTTATGTAATATTCTTATTTTTTTAGTTTGAATTGTTTGACATACATATACAATAAAACTTTTGAGAAAAGATTGCTTTTCTTTATGCATTTTTGCCTTTCATTATAATTATATAAGTATAGTCTAGACAAATTAAAAAACTTTGTTCCCACCATTTATTTCTAAAAAAAGTCTTACATTCAATTCATTACTGCCTTCCACATTCCCTCCCTCCACTCCTCCTCTCAGCACCTCCTCTTGGTGCAATTGCTAGTATTATTAAAATACTAAGCCAGCCTTATTAGGCTGATAAGCCTATTCTTTTGAATCAGTACACTTTTGGGTTTCGTCAACACTTGTGATTTGCATCTGACATCTGTCCAATAATTTGAACTCCAACTAGGCTGTGACATCTGCCCAACTATTGCTTTTGTTTTCTACGGTTGATTTCAACAAACACCTGTCAAGGCAAGCATCTGCTCCTTCAACTTCTGAAACGGTTATTCATGCAGTTTCGCCCTCCAATAATAGAAATTCGAGAACGAAGGGTTTGGAAAATACTATACGTGTCCCTTTATGAATGGACCATCTCCCACTTGATGCCATTTTAATAGGACTCCACCCCTGTTCTTCTTCATTTTCAGTTTTGGCCTGGTTTTTTGAACGTCGTTGAATTGAACTATGTGCATTCTATACCTGACATCTGTTCACAGTAATTAATAATCTAAAAAGAAACTAAACTTAACTATGTGCATTTATGTATGGAACTATGAACACGTTATATCCACTCCCACGGCTAGGATTGTGTTGGATGTGGAAATGGAAATATATCAATTCATACAACTGTAATTGTGATCCCTTATAGCATTGAGCTTTATTTTTGTGTTTGCTAATATTGTAGAAGCCACATGCGGGAAATTACTGCAACTCATGCCTGCCATGGCCATGAAAATATGCTTGAGGAGCGAACCTGTTTGAACATGTCCATTGAAAAGTTCCCGGATCTTGGCATTTTATGTAGATTTGTGCATTATTTTGAGTTCGGTAAGTGTTTTGCATAATTATATGGGGATAGTGTATTCTAAAAGGGAAACACTCAATATTCTTGGATAATTTAATATATTGGAGTGGGCTTAGTTTAATATAGGCAAGGTAATTGATCGATTTGTGCATTTTCACAGAACACATAAGTCAATGCCTGAATGCCTGAATCGTCCGACCTGGACAGCAGGACCCAATGCCTGAATCATCCGGCCTTGGCCTATACTGCAGAAGTTGACACTGAAGCAGAGGGCTTCATCCGAAAATTCAGAAAGAAGCTCAAAGTTACAACGCTTTGAATCCATCTTGCAGGGAGGAAGGTGAAAACAGATAAATAAAACACCTTGAATCCATCTTGTAGGGAGGAAGATGAAAACATATAAATAAAATAACTGTTAATATTGTGTTTTTTTTCTACGAGTTTTGGAATATGTAGCTTTTAGTTTCTCTGTATTTGCTTAGTCTGGATCTTTCTTTAAGTGTTAATATTGTTTCTTTTTCTACAGGAGTTTTGGCATATGTAACTTTTAGCTTCTCAATATTTTCTTAGTATGAATCTTTCTATATGCGTTCTGATAATTCCCAAAGTTGTACTTCTGTTTGTTTTGTTTCAGGCCTATTGATCTCTATGTCCATATGCTTTTTGATAATTCTTAAAGATGTACATGGGTTCATTTCAAAGTTATTAATATTAAATTGTACATTTTGTGTTTACTTCCAAGCATTCTAGGAGTTTCAGATATTAATATTAAATTGTACATTTTGTGTTTACTTCCAAGCATTCTAGGAGATATTTTCAGGTGTAGATTATTACCCCATATTTACATTACTTTCATTATTCCTCGATTAGGTTTCCGTTTAATTAAATACCTTTGGAACCAGATAAAATTTGATATGGAATAAAAATCTTTTTGGAAAAAAGTAAAATTCAAGCTAATGATAAAATTTGTATCTTATTTTTGTATTCATACTTTTACAATTTTAACTACTGGTTTTCTTGTTCTATGTCTCATTAACGCTTGGATATTATTTTTGAAACTAATAAAAAACAATATATACATAAATGTTTTTGGCTCTATGTCTTATTAAGGCTTGGATATTATTCTTGAAACTAATACAAAACAATATATACATAAATGAAACTGATACAAATCAACATATACATAAAAATATTTATGGAAGAATTGTGATTTTAGATGAGAAGTATTGTGATTTAGATGAGATAAGTGGGAAGTATTGAAATTGTAACTAGGTTTGATATGCATAATTATAATATTGTAAAAAGTAAAAAAGAATGTATTTGAGCCAAAAGAATAAGTTATTTCGGGAATATTGAAAAGAAAAGAATGAACTTCCAAGCTCTTCATAATTATGATATTATAAAAAGTAAAAAATAATGTATTGAGCGAAAAGAAAAAGTTATTTAAGAAGATTCATAATTATGATATTGTAAAAAGTAAAAAAAAAATGTAATTGAGCCAAAAGAAAAAGTTATTTCAGAAGACTAGAAGATTGAAAAGAAAATAATGAACTTCCAAGCTCTTCATAATTATGATATTGTAAAAAAAAAAATGTATTTGAGCCAAAATAAAGTTATTTCAGAAGATTCATGATCATGATAATGTAAAAAGTAAAAAAAGAATGTATTTTAGCCCAAAAAAAAAAAATTATAAAAAATGAACTTCTCAATTCTTTAGCTTTTTGAAAAAAAAAGAATGAACTTCCAAGCTTTTTAGCTCTTTGAGAAAGCAATATAAAAATCTCTATATGAAGCATTTTTATCTTATACAATTTTTCCAATTTAAATTCTTTAAAAAGAAAAAAATAAACTTCCAAGCTTTTTAACTCTTTAAGTTTGAAAAAAAAGAATGAACTTCCAAACTCTTTAACTCTTTGAGAAAACGATATAAAAACCTCTATACTATGAAGCATCTTTATTTCATACCATTTTTTCAATTTAAAAAACCTATCAGCCTTTCTCTGCATTTTTGAGGCACTGCTAGTAATATTCTAGTATTAGCAATACTATACATGAAGTACGCTTTGTTTAGGCGAGCCTTTCCTGCCCGGCGAGCATTCCCTGCCTAGGCGCATTAATAGGCCTATGGCAGCTGAAATAAAGCTCGCCGTTTGGTTACCGTCCCAATGGATGATATCATTCCCTTGATGACCGAGCCATTGAATGACACTCGCTGTTCACGTTGGATGACGTGGCACTTCGGTTTGAGTTCCGTTGAGAGAGTGTGACCAACCACATCTTTAAGGACCATGAGGGACCTTCAAAGAAGCAGGGAGCAGAGGGGTGAAAGGGCTAAACATTCTGAATATTCGTGCTCTCGCTATAGCAATGGCGATGGCGTTTGCAGCAATCACACCCTGTGCTTCCCATACAACAACAAAGCTGTACTCGAGATCTCTTCAAATAACTTCTCGGCCACAGACTCTCCACAGTCTTGGACTTAACAGAGGCCCGGGCCCATGGACCCCGAATCTGCATCTCACAAGGCCCGCTAACAAGGTAGCTCCTTCATTTTCTATGCATTTCATGAATTGGGTTCACTAGATTTTAACCAGAAAAATATTACGCAAGCTTAAAATACAATTTGAATCTTCTTTATAGCTCAGGTTTGGATGACAGTCCGGAGGGCTATGAATAAAGACTTGGAGAGCCCAGGCCTTTCCAGCTCGGAGCAGGGCTTTCAGACCATCCCACCAATATTGCAATGGAGTATTATAAAGACATGTGCATTATTCTCGGCTTCTTTGATGATTTCGGCGATGCTGTTTTGTAGCAGTGCGTTTGCGAGTCAAGAGTCCATCAAGGCTTCGCAGATTGGCTTGAAGATTGCGAGTTTTATGAGGAGAACTGGGTGGCCTGACGAACTCATAGTCTTTGTGTTGGCAACGCTTCCAATTCTGGAGCTCAGAGGGGCGATTCCTGTAGGTTACTGGATGCAGTTAGAACCCTTGAAGGTCTCCATATTGGCTGTTGTGGGGTAATTTCTCAGCTTTCATAGTGCACATTTTCAAGATAATGTTTTGGGTTTTAGATGCCTTTCTTTGATAATTTCTCTAATCTCTTTATCGACTTATTTAGTCTGAATTAATTATACATCCCTACTCTGTCCTAACCAGTGGACTGTAATAACTAAAGTTAAGGTCTCTGACCTGCCCATACTAGGTCATGGAGCAAAGGGTTATATTAATTGTCTAAAGATACTATGCTTTCTTGTCTAATTGTTAATATTGTCTCTGTAATTACTAAAGTTGAGGTCTCTGACCTGCCCATACCAGGTCATGGAGCAAAAAGTTACATTAATTGTTTAACGATACTATGCTTTCCGGATTAATTGTTGGTTATTTCCTTTTCAATATGAACACGATACGATCAAACCAAGCTCGGGCTGAATCTTCAAGCAAAACTTGCTTACCCAATTGTGTAACATTAAGTTGGATTGCCTTGCAGAAACATGGTACCTGTACCATTTATTTTACTCTATTTGAAACAGCTTGTGAATTATGCGGGAAAGAGGAGTTCAGTTGCTTCCAGGTTTCTGGATAGGCTGATTGAAATAACAAGGAAGAAAGCAGGTCCTATAGAGGAGTTCCAATGGCTTGGGTTGATGTTGTTTGTTGCCGTTCCCTTCCCAGGGACTGGGGCATGGTCTGGAGCCATTGCAGCCACAATACTGGATATGCCTTTTTGGGAGGCTGTTTCGGCCAATTTCTTTGGAGTGGTGTTTGCGGGGCTGCTAGTGAATTTACTGGTTAATCTTGGCATCAAATATGCTGTTATTGTTGGAGCCATTTTATTTTTCGTGTCAACTGTCATGTGGACCTTTCTTAGATATGTCAGAAAACCACCAAACAATTTAAACTGACACTATCTGGATAAACATTCAAGCTTGAGATTAATTTTTCCATGAGGATTGAACTTTATCTGACTGTGCTTAAAGAAAGATATTATTGGGAACGAAAAGGGATTTTAACTATAATCGTTGAAAATAATGACGATATTCTGTTCTTGTCCTTAATTTTAAATTACCGTAATAGCATACAGTAGTGCCAACAATAAATAAATTTAACTTCCCAACAGTCTTAATCCATGGTAACAACGGACAGTTCCTGGCCGAAAACAAAATTGTTTAAATGTTTCTAAGTAAAACATTTTAAACGGAGCACTTTTGTGGGGCAATGGTTGACCATGGAAAGGGCCCAATTAGCTGCATTTTAGCGTTCCAATTTTGAAAAGTGATTCCATTTCATTCTGTCCTAGTCAAAAGCAGAAGAGCTTGATGTGAGAATTATCATTAATTTTCCTTTTTTATCTCCATTGTTTTCCTTTTATCCCCCGAACACTTTCAATTTGTCTTAAAGATCAAGTGGACCTCATTCAGAACTTTCCAGAATGCCATCATGCAATGAACATTTCCCTTTGGGTTTGCCCTTAATTAGACTTTTTAGAATATCTTAAACCTGATTATACCCAGCAACCAATGCTTACAGAGGCTGAAGTTTGTGCCACCAGATAGATGTGCCTGTGACATTAGGCTGTATTTTATTGTAGTAAATAGAAGTGAAAAGACAAATGTGCTAACCAATCAATATTCTATTTTATTAGATTTATGAGGATAGACCACCATGACATTTAAATGCTAATGGCCAGTCTGGGATTCTATGAATGGATTGAATATGCATTTACAGTGCCAATGATGATGGATGTTTCCTTAATTTGGACTCCTGTGTACTTCTTCTTAAATCATTATTTCATCCCACATGATAGTTGTGTGAGTTTTTTTGTTTTAATGTGCTTTAAAATGATAACAGGACTAGATTGGAAAATTGTTTTATTGATGTTCCATGTGCTAAGGAGCAGTATTGGAATGAGAATCAAGTTGAAAACTCTCTCACAATGGGATCAAGATTTCCTTTTTTGTTGGTCTTGCTTTATATAGATTGGGCAGCAAGCTGCTAAGGTGGATAGAATGGAGCTAGCATTTCCAACTTCCGAGCAGTGAGCTATATGTCTTGAACATGTTTGTTCTAAATTCTATTGGCATAGTTTTGCATATAGTGTAGCTATGTTACCTGTACATTCTACCTTTTTGATTGTTATATCTCAACAGGCAATAAACTGAAGCAAGAGAGTTCTACCCTTGGAATCCTATCATTCTTACTAAAAATTATTCTTCTTCATGAACATTTCTGTTTTTCTCGCATCTGGCTCCTTTGTCCGTGTTCAAAGTCCTGCTGAATTATTCTATTTAATCTTTCATGAAAATATCATGATTTGAAGATCTCTTTTGAAGTTTTGGCCATCTGCTGAAAGAACATGAATGATGAAATACGTATTTGCAGCAAGAAGGCCAGGTACAGATGGCCAAATTAAAGTAACCAAACTGGAAGTAATGCTTTCTGTCGAAGGGCATACTCCAGAGTCCATATGACAAGCTTCTGTGTCCTGAAATTTCTTGAATAAACAACTAGGGAAAAATTCTTCGTTTCATCTTTCAATGCCTAATTATTCTACAGAAATTTCAATGCCAAACACAAAGTGCATCTATAGATGAGTTGGATAATTGTCTTGCAGGTCACTAAGGTATTCATCTTGAAACTTCCAGTATTTTCATGTCTGAGCATACTAATCCTCAGAACTCCAAGGGAGAAATGCCCAAGGCCAGTGGCGATCATAACAGGGTTTAGGTCAATTTCTTTTTGAATCTGCTTGTCCTTAATCCTAATGATCATGACTTTGTAATCTTATCTTCTTTATGTTTATATGTATAAGAACGCTCTCATTTATGAGAACACTTGTTTCAGGCCTAAGAATTCAAAATGAGATTTGTTGAGATTGCCACCTATGGACTGTCCGATCTACTCAGCCTTGCTAACCATCCATTAAGGTTGTTGACTTTATACTCATTATCTTCTCACCAATTTTAGCTTCATTATTTGTAATGAATTGTGATTAAAGAACCTTTAAATATCTTTGAAGAGTCCACCTTCCTAACTTCCTTATTAGTTTGGGATTAACTATTAAGTAAGATTTGAACTTTAGGTAGGTAAAATAACCTCTCCATCATTCAAGATAGATTCAATTGGCAACGTTTTGAAATTGTTTCCTCTTTAACTTGTGTTTCAAGCTATTTTTATATTCTATTGATTGATATAGTCATTTACTTCTGTTTTTAATAGTTTTTTTGGATTTAAATATTAAATCTCATAGTTGACGTAATATTTTATAACATGGTGATTATGAATTAAATTACTATTAAGTAACTTCTTTCCTTACTTAATTACACTCCCACTATTTATCACCCAATTACATTAGCGTACTAAAACAATTACATTAGCCTACTTTAATTGTCATTTTGTGAAGATTAATTAAATTATTTTATTTCATTTTATGCTTGCATTGCTATTCCTAAAATAAATTATGTATAAGTGGTTGTAATTCTTCCCTTTAGACCAAGTAGCCAACACTAAGCTAAACTTTTTAAAAGCACTTTTCAAAGGTTTTTGAATATTATAAAATGGTAATTACACTTTTTTGGTTTATCACCAAATTACATTAGCTTACTTTAATTGTCGTTTTGTGAAGATTAATTAAATTATTTTATTTCATTTAAGTATTGAGGGGTTTTCGCAATGTATTATATCAGATATTACAATGAAGGGAGCTCTACTTGAATGGTTCATGAGGCACAATACTTGCTAAGGCTTTGAAAATAGGGTAGCAAGTTAGGTGAGTTTGATTATGGGGAAAACTCCACAGTTAAGTGTGCTTGAGCCAGAGGCGATTTGAGATGGGTGACCTCCCGGAAAGTCATCGTTACCGGGTGCAAGCCCCGAAAGTGATGATTTCTGCTATGCTATTCATTTCACTAGTTTCAATCTCACTTTTTCACCCCTATGAGCTTCACCCGATGCAATGAGTGTTAAATGGGCTATTAAAAAATCATGAGAAATTAGTTAGTTATGACTACCTCCCTCTCATGGAAATGGTCATAGATGAATGACTTACTTAACACAGTTGAATCCCAAGAAATGATATCTAATATTTTATTTTATTTTATACTTGCATTGTTATTCCTCAAATAAACTATGTATCAAGTGGTTGTAATTGTTACCTTTAGACCAAGTAGTTGTGTTAGGTCCTTATATTACTAATGTAGGTCTCTTATTGTTGTTAGTGTAGCCCCCTTATTGTTATTGTTGTACCCCTGTAACCATTATATTGTTATTATTGCGCCCCATAAAAGCCACTATTGTTATTGTTGTGCTCTTACATTATTATTGTTAGGTCGATTAGGATTATATTATGACCCCATGGAGCCCTATATATAGAAAGGAGGTTTTGTCATTTGTATCATCCAACAATTGTTCATTTACGTAATGTAAAGGAGGTTGTCTGCTCGAAGAAGCTGATTTCTAAGTCGTTGATCTCTCTTTTATTCTATTTTGTGAGCCGATTTCATAACATTTGGTATCAGAACTTATTATCTTTCCCGACTTCCCTGTGATACCCTGTAATTCAACTTCCTTTCCTTTCAAAAAAAAATTCAAAAAAAGTTCTTGAAAATTAAAAGCTACCGTCCCCAAATATTGTAACCATTGTACTCATAGTACAACATCAACACCTCCCATTGGAAAGCATTGAACTATTAAATACATATTCCCCCATGTTTAGCTTGATATTATGGCATTTTCCAAAGCAATTTATAGTTCCTCCATTTGCAACCATCACTTGACACTTTGGTACTGGGTATAGGAAGCAATTCAATTCCTTGGCTACCATGAATAAAATTATGGGTACTACTTGAATCAATCAACACTATTACATTTTTCTTCTTGATATGTCCTTCTATCCTAAGAGTTTGAGGAGTGGTAATTCCTGCCAATGCATTACAAGATATGGCCGGACTCATTTCTTCTTTCTCTAGGGATGGTTCCTGGTGTATATCCTTTTCTTTTGAAGTTTCTTGTTCATTTTCTTCCTCCTCACAATCTATGTAAAATAATTTATTCTCGGCACACTCATGACCTTTAGCGTATTTGCTATCACAACTGTAGCAAAGCCCTTTTGCTATTTTTTCTTCCAATTGTTGTGGAGTCAACTTTGTAGGTTGTGGAAGTCTAGGAGTAGCAACACTTCCATCTTTATAGATGTGAGTGGTAGGCTTCCTTGTCACCATAATTTTACATTCAATCTTGGAAGTCCTCAATGTGCTCCACCATTGAACCCTTTTGTTTGAGATTTATCAATTGGCTAAAGAAGGTTTTGTTCTTTGTATCCTCATAATGTGTTATCATTTCCTCCATAAAAATTAACCAAGTGACAATTTTTTTGGGTCACAAAGATGTTTGGTTTGCCAGCAAAATAAAGTTGATATAATTAAGACCCCAGGTCCTCTACAACCTTTATCCATTCCAAGTCAACGTTGGGAGGAGGTTTCAATGGATTTTATCACAGAATTACCTAAGTTCGAAGGAAAGAGTATCATCATGGTGGTAGTTGATAGAATTACCAAGTATGCACACTTTTGTGCATTATCTCATTCATTTAAAGCAAGTACAATTGCTACTGCATATATGGAAACAATTCAAAAGCTATATGGAAACCCAAAGATTATTGTAAGTGATAGAGATCCCATTTTATTGGAAATTTTTGGACGAAATTATTTTCTTGTTTGGGTACTCAACTAGCTCATAGTTCATCTTATCATCCTTAATTCGATGGGAAAACTGAGATAGTGAACAAATGTTTGGAATAATATTTTAGTTATTTTGTATTTGATAAACAAACACAATGGATCAAGTGGTTACCTCTGGCTGAATGGTGATATAACACTTCATTCCATATTGCAGCAAAAATGACCCCATTTATGGCACGTTATGGATATCATTCACCGTCCATCACATCATCTTTAAGAGAAAATTCTAAGGTTCAAGCAGTGGAAGATCACATTGAGCATCAACAACAAGTTCTCCAAGTCTTAAAGGATAACCTAAATTTGGCAAAATCGAATGAAACAACAGGCAGATCAACATCGCAGCGAGAGAAGTTTTGATGTAGGAGACTGGGTATTTTTACGGCTACAACCATACAAACAAATGTCTCTCAAGAAAAAGCTAAGAAGGATAATAAATTATCGCCAAAGTACTATGGTCCTTACAAGGTGTTGTGAAATATTGGTACTATGGCATACAAATTGGAGCTTCTTGCTTCTTCTCGAGTGCACCGAGTTTTCCATGTTTCATACTTAAAGAAGTTTATAGGTGACAAACTTCTAGTTCAAACAATATTGCCAGAACTTGATGAGGAAGGAAAAATCATATTGGAACCTGAAGTAGCCACGAAAACAAAAACTCGACAGCTACGAAATCGATCAATTTCAAAGTATCTCATCAAGTGGAAGAACTTACCCACTGAATATTCCACATGAGAGGATGTGAATTTTATACATAAGCATCCAGAGCTACTCAAGCGTTGAAGACAACACTTTTTTGAAAGATAGGGGCATATTAGGTTCCTATATTACTAGTGTAGTCCCTTATTGTTGTTAGTGTAGCCTCACTATTGTTATTGTTGTACCCATAAAAGCCACTATTGTTATTGTTGTGCCCTTACATTATTATTGTTAGGTCGGCTAGGATTATATTGTGACCCCATGGACTCCTATATATAGAAATAAGGTTTTTTCATTTGTATCATCCAAGAACTGTTCATTTATGTAATGTAAAGGTGGTTGCCCCCTCGAAGAGGCTGATTTCTAAGTCGTTGATCTCTCTTTTATTCTATTTTGTGAGTTGGTTTCATAACAAGCCGACACTAAGTTGAACTTGTTAAAAGCGCTTTTGAAAGGTTTGTGAGACAATCTCGTTGACATTTGGTATGTGAATATAAGAGGTTATCCTTTTTTTTCTCTTTAGTGGACTTCACCTTGCACATAACAATCTACATTAGTGAAATTTCCCATTTAGATTAGCATGTAGTATCTTATCTCCTCAATGGTACCCAATTGCACCTCTTTACAAGTAGAAAATTTGACTTCTTTTACCAAGGAACACGGGCTTTCAAAGCAGATGAAGTGTAAGAGAAATTTGAAAAATAATACCTAATCCAATAATAGTGTATGGAATCTAGAAATTTCCAAGAAATAAATAGATAACAAAATATCTCAAGGGTTAGTTCAATTAGTTGGAGTATTCACCATAGACATGTTGTCAATAAAGAGGTCACATGTACTAAGTTGGATAGAGTCCCATGGGATTATTAACAGCACTTACAATTTGCAATTAACATTGTCCTCCATCTGGATATCCTGCTGGATTGAGTCCCACGGGATTATCAACAACACTTACAATTTGCAATTAACATTGTCCTCCATCTAGATATCGTGCTCATGCTTATGTAGTAATGCCTTGAATCCAAATAATACATTGAGTATGGATTCGTGTCCAAACCCATCCAAACTTAGGTTTGATATGTACCTCTAGGTTGGAAAGCTTGAGGATGCATTTATGGAATTTGTACAAATTGTGAACATATGAGATATTTCAAGCTTTAGGGAATTTCAAACTTGGACTTAGATGGGTTCATGGTACTTCATATATTCTCTCCTTCTGTAAAAAATGTAAAAGTAAGAATTGGTATTGTACTATAGATGTACTACATATTTTGAAACAAGATAAACATAAGAAATAAAATTTGTATAGCCCCCTCTACAAAATTTCCATTACTTGTAAGGTATTATCCTTTGCAAAAACCACAAAGTTCATAACAACATAAAGGAACGACATCAAGGAAATAACCACTAAAGTTATATACATGCTATACTTAGTTAGGAACTCAGTTAAAAGTTGGTTTTCACACCTCAATTGTCCCCTCATATCTATATCTATTGAATATATTTTGATATGTTGAGAAACTTGGGCTAAATTTAGGATGACCAAACTATGTTCAACACAACACAAAATTGAACAATATTGCAATTGTAAATTCTCTCTTTGAACCTTGTGTATAAGGAAAACTGACACATTGACCTAATAGAGTTTCACTAGTGCATTGATTCACCAGTATATAAAGTCAACCTAGTTTATCTTTCTCAAATCGAAAATCATCCAAAGTTCTTGGTTTTGATTAAACTAAGGTTTTAGGTAGGAAATAGAAGAGAACTTGTAAAACCACTCGAAAAGTCTTTAGATTGGTTCATTTGTTGAGCCCGAGGAACCATAGAAAGAGAAGTGACTCCTCAAAAGTCATTATATGCAACCACCAAGCAAAAGCTTATTACTTTTCTACATTAGCAAAACCATAACATCTTAGATGTTTGAGAAATGAGAAGCCTTGAATTGACTAGTGAGCATAACAATAAAATGGCGATGAACAATATATTTTGAGGGGAAGAGAGTAATTATATTCATAAAAAAGATAACCGGAAGGGTTACCTTATTGGTTGATGTGTTAGACTTCCATTCACCAATCCTTAAGGGTTTTCTCCTCTTGTAGACTCTAAATGGCCAGTTGCTCCATTAGGGTTCTATGCTAATTCTCGTAGTTAGTGGAATAGATTGTTACTTAATAAATTGAAGATCGTCTTCTTAAATAAGGCCCCGTGAGATAATACATGTGAAATCAATAAATGTAAGTGGCATCTAATTAACGGTGGACCACTGGCCAATAGTTGATGCCTCATTTATAAAGGTCCATTAGGTGGTTAGGGTTTTTGTCAATTAAACATTAGAATATTAGTAGAAGCTATGTAATTTGTTGTCAAATGAATATTATTATATTTGGAGCTTTTCTCATGTTGGGGGTTCCCCCTTAAAGAGGCAAGTGAACATTCCATCAAGTTTTGAATATCAATCAAAGTTTGCATAATACATTTAATTTCCAATTTTAGTTTTGTTAATTTGCTTACTGCAGCTATATTTCCATCTATCTTGCTTTATTTATTTGATTTTACCAACTAAATTCCCTTAATATTTCTGTGAATACTTTGTTTCAACTAACAAAGAACACCACAAGTGGTATTAGAGGAGTTTCCTATGCTAATACACACACCAATTTTAGATTTTATTTTATTTTTTTTCCCGAAGGCTAGGGATGTGTTTTGACATCTCTAAATGGCATGAAGACTTGTTGTTTAGTGAGTAACCTTGTGGTTGGGAAAGAACACATGTATAAAATATAAGAGGAGTCCCTTGGTTGGACCCCCTTGTAACCTTTGTTGGTGCCCCTTCAAGTAGTTCCACATCGTAAAATGCCTATATATGGAATTATCTTCCACATACATTGGGGTATATTTAAATCCTCCAATCACACCTAAAGCCAACCATACATAATCTTGCTAGTCATCTTATTACCATATTGTAGCATGAACAACACTTGAGCATATCACTTTAATGTACCTGGGAATCAAGTAGTATGACTAAGGCCACAACCTATCCTCCCTAGGAGGTGTTGTGAAATATTTGACAAAAAATTATTGTTGGAAACCCTTCAATATATCAAAGAGCTATAATACATGACACTCCTATGTCCTTAGGACCATATAAACCCTAGGCTTTTCTCGCAAACCTTAGCTTTAGTAACATAGACAATAGAGTTTCTACACAATTGACAATATTTAGAATTTGCATTTTTTATCCGTGTAGTAATGCTTAGAAGGAAATGATATTCCCGTTGAACTTTTAAAAAGGATCTAGGGCCTACCAACACCATTCGAGAGACTCAGCTCAAAAGAATCCCTGTGCAACACAAGTCATCATGTTCCTTTGTAGTAACCAATTTTATTTTGTGTCCCTGCGGTGAGTGCAAGTATGGCCCAAACGTCATGCCAATGATACAATTGAATGTTGATTCCATCCAACTGCCTGATCACATGCATGTTCCAATGCATATGTACTTTAAGTTAACTCCTCACACGCTGGGGGACTTAACGAATTAAGTGAGCAAGTACGCTCTCTCAACTTTGGATTAAAAGGAAATGATGTCCAACATAATGGCATGGATTGGTGTTAGTTTTTGTAGCATCAGATGTGTTATAGCCATGAAATTTTGTGCAGAGGCTAGAATACATGAGATCTCCAAAACCCATAAATTGTTTATGGAAATTCTGACTAGAAGTGTCTTAATTATATTATTAACTATTTTTTAAATATTTCTTAAGTCTAAACTTAGGGAATATGGTTAATAAATCAATATTAATTGAGATAAGGCAAAAATAGTCTAGAAACTCACACATATTGACTCCAAGATGATCCTGGCCATCGATTATGTTTTAATCTTGGTCGTTGGCACTCCAACAAAGGTTTATAAGAAGAGGTTGATGTGGTGATGGAGAAGACACTTCAACAATTCAATTTCATTGGCAGATCAATTTCCAGAGTAGCAGCAGTTAGTTGCTGGAGAGAGAACTAGAGAGACCGAAGCAGTCTGAGGGGCATGGGTAGTGGTCTGAAGGAAATATTTCCAGATCTGGAGAGGTAGCAACAAGAGGTCCAAGTTATCCCATAGAGACGGTGCAAAGGCTCTGCACAGTAGCTTCAATAGGGAAATCAATTTGGTTTTGAGAAAATTCATTCTCAGTTCGAGAGGTCAAGTAGAGATTCCAGAAGGCCGGAGAGACGATTTCCTCAGTAGCTAGAGGCAAAATAACTTCATCAGAGGCGGTTTCGAGCCACACATGTGGGAGACAACGAAGATGCATCACAGAGGGGATCACACTGAGGTTTGGATGAACTGTTTGCTGAAGGAAAGTCCTGTCAGAGATTGCTTGTGGGAGAAGGGAAATTCCCTTCAGTGTTTTGCCCAGGTTTTCTTGTTGTTTGAATTTTCAGTTAGGCTTCCATAGATGTACTTAGATTTCACTACTGCATAATAAATAAACCCTCATATGTTGCACTGGTTTTCCCAAGTTGGGTTTTTTCGGGGACTTTTGTCCAAAAATAATTGTGTTCATTTTATGTGTGTGTACTAGCATTTCTTCCAGCGTTTATTCTTCTGTGGTTTTATTTTTATAGATTGCAATGTGATTTATTCAATGTTTGATGTAGAAAAAAACAAATAAATTGCTAAATAAAATTAACAATTAGGAGAATAATTTCCAGTTGTTGCAATAGGATTCCAGTGTTGGAATTTTCACATGGTGTTAGAGTGCAATTGATCAACCAGAGAGCTCAAAGGAAAAACAAAGGAATTTCACAGTTCAGTGTGGGCGGAAAATCGAAATTCCCAAGGGCAGTGCAGACACTTTGCCAAGAGGTTGAGTTAATTGAGGATATTCGATTTTTTTTAGAGGCAGAAAAATTCGAGTTTTCCAGATTGAGTGATTCCAGAGGCAGGGGGAGAAACTCAGTATTTTTGTTAGGAAGATCTCTAAGTTGAACACAAAGGGTTTTGTAGCAGGTTTCTAGTGCAAAACCTGCATTGGCTAGAAGAAGAGCACACACTGAGGGAAAAATTCTCTTAGGGAACTTCTAGTCTCGAAAGTTCGAATTTCTAGTTGCAGATTGAAAGTAGTTGCTAGCAAAGCCATGCATTCCAGAAAGGAGTGCGAGTAGTAGAGTAGCAGCCGAGCACATGGGAAGAGGGATTTTTCAATTTTTTTTTTAAATATGGCCACTGCTGGGCTTAGAGATTATGACAGGTTGGATGGTGCTTCCAACTACGTCATTTGGAAGGCAAGGATCTCCTTTCTTCTATATGAATTTGGCCTAAATGCATATATTGATAATGTGGTGGCGGTTCCCACAAATGTAGATCAACTGAAGGAATACAGAAAGGAGATGGCATGGGCGAAGCGATTGATCCTAGATGGAGTCTGGGATCATGTATTCTCGCATATAGTTGCCAAGGATACTGCCAAGCATATGTGGGATTCTCTCGCCACGTTGTATTAGGGTAATTCCGAGCAGCAGAAGATGTACCTCGAGGGAAGCTGAGATGCATCCAGATGCAGAATGGGGAATGCATAGACCCTTTCCTTACCCCATGTTGTTCAATAATAAAAAGGCCCTTGAGCCTCATTGAAACATAGTTCAGAAGCATGTAGCCACCACATCTCTTCTCAAAGATAAGTTACCATTGCCAAAGCTAGTTTATTTCCATTATGTTTGTAAGCTTATTTCAGTTATTTCATATTAATGAAATGAAGTATATTTTCCACTGCATCTTTGTGTTATGTTTATTTTTGTAGTTTATTGCGTTCTTGCATAAATCTAGATCAGTGGTATTAGAGCAGTCTGCTCTTTCTTGATCTTTCTTTGCATGTCCCTAACGAGATCGAGGTATAAGGAGTTAGGGCTTGATTTGGTTGAACCTTTGCAAGATCAACCTCACAAACTCCAACGACCTCCCGTGGCGGAGGAGGGAGCAAGAGATCCTATCAAAATATTTCTCGGGGAGGCCCTTGAGAAACAGATGGATGCGATGATAGATAAATTTGCCCAGATCCTTCGACGGCTATCGACCGACGACATGTCTTCATCCGAAAGACACTTTGGAGGCGCCACTCCTTTTAAGGTACAAGTTAACTTCAACATTCTCATATTTGAGGGCCAAATAGATGCATAAGTTGTAGATATATGGTCGAATCTATTAGAAGGATATTTTTCAGTTCATGACTTTTCCAATCAGGAAAAGATTAATTTTGCACTCCTTAAAGTCGCCTCCCATGTCAAGGATTGGTGGAAAACCTACAGTGATAAAAAGGATGAGGGGAAATCCTCCTCTTTCTCGACCACACCCTCTTGGATTTTTTTCCGAGACGCCATCAAGGAACAATAATACCCTGTGGGAAGCTATGAGGACAACTACATACAATGGACTACACTGTGGCAACAAAGCGATCGAGATGTGCATGAGCTAACGAATTTGTTCCATACCCTGCGCAAAAATTTGAGTATCAAAGATCATAGAAACATTTTGTGCTTAAGTACTGCAGTTGTATGCACAAATACATCCAGGAGGAAATGGAGTTCCTCGACATCTCCTCGCTTGGTGCAACATACCAGTATGCTGCCAAGATTGAGCAGAAATTCAAACAGAATAAGTGAGACTTTGGATCTACGAATCAGAAGCAAGGGAAAGGCGTCCCCAAATGGCAGAACAAAGGACAAGGCCAAGGCAGGGTAGCCTAGGACAACACGTCAAAGTCGTAAACGAAGAACAACACCACGAAGCCAAAGAAGGACACGGGAAAGTGGTGTGAGTTCCATTAGAACTCCACTCACAACTCAAGTGAGTGCCAGGCCAAGCAGTCACTGGTGCCTTAGCTGAAGGCTTCCGAATCAGATGCATGTTCCGACTCTGAGTTAGAACTTAACAAGGGGAATAAAAAAGGGAGGAAAATTATCGATGTGGAGCCCAATGCCACTGTTGTCACAACCAAGATCCAGAAGGAAGAACCCAAAGATCCAGAGATCCAGAAGGAAGGACCCAAAGATCCAGAGGAGGGGGAGCGCCTCTTCCATTCCTAGATGTGGGTGAAGGGTTCCCCACTACAGTGCATTGTTGACAGCAGGAGCCAAAATAACCTCATTTCAGTAGAGGTCGTGAAGCGGTTGGGCCTGCCGATCACAACACACCCACAAAAAATACACCATTGGGTGGCTTCACCAAGGACGAGATCTTTGCATCAGCCAGCAATTTCACCTTCCCTACAACATCAAGCCCATCATAAATGAGGTATTATGTGATGTTTCTCCTCTTGAAGTTTGTGATGTATTATTATGCCAACCATACTTGTGGAAGCGACATGTTGTGTATGAGTCTCGGCCTCACGTTGTTATTGTTACTTTGGGTAATAAGTTGTACAGGATACCAGAGGTAGCACCGCCTATCACCATCTCTTTAATCACTATGAAGCAATGCAACAATCTCATTTCCCAAACCGAGAAATTTGTTTCCTTATGATCCGACCTCGGGGCAAGAAAAATAATGTGTCCATGACCTCCAGAAAAGGCTCCTCTGCACGGCAACAACAGATGAACAAGACCGTGGAGGAGTACGGGGAGATCTTCACCTCACCTGCAGGGGTGCCTCTGCACTGTCAGGTCAAGTGCTCCATCGATATGGCCCCAGGAGTGTTTCTACATAGTGGACCAATCTATCGACGCTTTGTTCTGGAGAACGAAGAAATCAAGAGGAAGATTCAGGAGTTGCTGCAGAAAGGTCACATCTGGTTGAGTTCATTGTCCTGTGGGAGCCCGATCGTGTTGGTGCAGAAGAAATTTGGGACTTGGAGACTCTGTATTGACTATCGGGCACTAAAAATATCACTATCCAAAATAGATATTCGATCCCACAGATTGATGACCTTCTGGACCAACTCAACGGGGCCAAATATTTCAGCAAGATTGACTTGAACTCATGGTATCACCAAGTACCAATCGAACCCTCTGATGTGTGGAAGACTACCTTCAAATCCAAGGAGGGCCTTTTTGAATGGTTGGTCATGCCTTTCGGGTTGAAGAATGCTCATGCAACCTTCATGAGGTTTATGGATGACATCTTGCGACCATTCACTAACTCATTTGTGGTGTTTTATTTGGATCACATCCTAATCTTCAGCCAGAGTTGGGAAGAGCACCTCCACCACATTTAACTGGTCCTCCAAACACTGCGGCAACACAAGTTGTGTGCCAATTTGGAGAAATTCACTTTTGGAATGACAAAGGTTCAATATCCGGGGTACATTATTAGTGAGCATGGGGGGTGCATGTGGAGCCAGCCAAGATCCAGGTCATTCCGGATTGGTGAGCCCTAACCACTCTAACAGAGCTCTGCAGCTTTTTGGGTCTTGCCAATTTCTACTGCAGGTTCGTGTTGGGGTTCTCTCATACCACTTAGCTTTTGAGTCAAGTCACCAAGGGAGGAGCGAAAGAAAAATTCTTTTGGTCTAAATCTCAATAGAAGGTGTTCGCAGAGTTGAAGCATCACCTCTACTCTGCACCATTGCTCACATTACTAGACGTGCAAAAACCATTTGAGATTGAGACATATGCCTCTGACTATGCTATTGGGGCAGTACTTACTCAATAGGGGCATCCGGTGGCATATCACAGTGAGACACTTTCAGACACGGTCTGAAAGCATCCCACCTATGAAAAAGAGATATATTCCATTGTGCAAGCCTGTTGACAATGGAAGCATTACATTTGGGGGAAGGAAACGGTCATCCACACAGATCAACGACCCTTGCAGTTCATACAGACACAAGGGAAGTTCCAGAACAATCGCCATAAAAAATGGGCCACATACCTACAACAGTTCCATTTGAACATCAAGTACAAAAAGGGACCCACCAATAATGTTGCAAACTACTTGAGATGATCGTCGATCGTGGTGTTAACCACTGTGCTTGGCTCTTGTGGGCACGAGACTTCAAGTTGGCTGCATCTTTACAAAAGTGATCTAGAATTCAACAACACATACCAGACGCTCCTAGAGGGTAAGAAAGTTCCAAATTTTCACCTCTAGAATGCATTGTAATGCCACTTGGGACACCTCTGTGTTCCTTCAAGTGAGCGTGTCAAGATGATTTGGCAAGCTCACTACAGTCAAGTCGCTGGACATTTCAGAGTCAAGAAAATAGTGGCAGTATTATAGAAGTATTTATATTGGCCGAACCTTCGACACGATTTCGAGAAGTACATTAGATCCTGCATTGCCTGCGCCATTTCCAAACCGACCATCAAGAAGCAAGGCCTAGATACTCCGCTTCCTACCCCCAGTCGGCCGTGGGAATCCATCTCCATGGATTACATGTTGAGCCTTCCTTCTACCAAGTATGGAAACGATTGCGTTTTTGTGGTTGTCGACATATTCTCTAAGATGGCCATTATGGTGGTCTGCAAGAAGAATATCATAGCAGAAGCCACTGCTAAACTCTTCTTTGAGCGAGTGTGGGTACACTTTGGGATCCCACAGTCCATCATCTCAGATTGGGATAGCAAGTTCCTCAGTACATTTTGGTCAAGTCTCTAGTCGATGTTGGACACCAAGCTCACTAAGTCCACAACTTTCCACCCCCAAATTGATGGTCAAACAGAGGTCGTCAACAAGATGATCGTACACATTCTGCGCATGTAAAACTCGAAACATCCATGCGCATGGGATGGAAGCATCCCCTATTTCCAACACAACTATAACTGGCTTTCCACAACTCAACTAGCCACAACCCCTTTCAGGTGGGCTTGGGATTCCAACCACTATGTCCCATTGATGTGTCCATACCATTTGCAGCTACTTAGTCAGATTCGGCTCATGTCCAGTCCGAGGCTAACAAGGCGAACAAATCCATTGAGCACATTCAACACATTCTCCAACAGGTTCATGACACATTGGACAGATCCAATGCTAAGTACAAGTAGTGACATGATCAGCATCGGGTGCCACACAAGTTCCAGGTGGGCGACAAAGTTTTGTTACATTTGCAGAAGGAGCGCCTCGTTGGGCCCCACCGCAAGCTTCACCCACTCCAATATGGGTCATATATCATCTCCAAGGCTATAAGGGACAATGCCTTCGAGCTCAGTATTCCACCATTCCTTGGTCTGCACCCAGTGTTCAATGTGGATCACCTTCAGCCCTACTTTCCACCATTCTTGGACACATCCGACATTGCAGAACAAATCACACCAATAGATTTAAACCCACACTGCATGGAACAGGCCACAACTGATCGAATCATGGACACATGGATCAAGAAAGCAAGCTAACTCCTTCACCAGGGCAAGTGGTTCATTAAGGACCATATTCAAGATAAATTTCCTCACCTCATGGAGGCTCTGCATGCAACGACGACCATTAATTCCTAAGGGGGGAGGAATGATCCAAGTGGATGTTGGTGGCCACCCACATATTCCACCTAGACCTCCAATCGGTTTCATTAGTTTCCTTGTTTATAGCAACATTTACTTTTTTTAGTAGTTTTTCAGGTCTTAAACTTCTGGAGCAGTTTTGACTCCCTATACGGTGTTTTTTCGAGGTCTGCAGTAGACCCATATCCATAGGCAAGGGCCCGCAGTAAATCATGTATTACTCAGAGAGATCTTTTCGAAGATATATCGTATGCGCCAAACGAATATAATATGACCAAATTACGACCTTGGGAAGTTGGCTACCCAACTAACCCCAACGAGGCCCACAAAATATTGGCATTCCATCTCTTGGGGTTAGGGTTTTGGTTGTTTAGGGTTTCCCATGTTGTTCAATAATAAAAAGGCCCTTGAGCCTCATTGTAACACAACTATTCAAAGGCATGTCGCTGCCACATCTCTTCTAAAAGATAAGCTACCATTGCCTGAGCTAGTTTATTTCCATTCTGTCTATAAGCTTATTTCAGTTATTTCATATTAATGAAATGAAGTATATTTTCTGTTGCATCTTTGCGTTTATGTTTATTTTTGTATTTTATTGTATCCTACATAAATCCGGATCAAGACAATGGTGAGCCTTGGTATTGCACCAAGAGTGCTGCAATTCCCAGGGGCTGCCCTACTTTACTTTATCAACTCGGGGTTCGTACAAACTTGGAGGTGACAGTGCTATATACACAACAGACGCATTTTTTTCATGTCATCCTCTTCCGCTTTATGAAAGGGTGCTATTTCTAAGGGTTCTCAGTGAATTATATCACACTTCAATTAAACTAAACTAAATTGCAGAAAGGAAATGACAGAAGGAAACTAAATTAAATCGCTGAAAAGAAATGACAGTTTTGAAACTGATTTAATTTGGAGAAAAGGAAATGACTAAAAAGAAACTAAACTATATTGATGAAAAGAAATGGCAGAAAAGAAACTGATTCTAAACACTTAACTTGGCCAATCGGCTAAATGTACTCTATTTATCATATGGTCTATCTATCATGCTTCTATTCATGCAACTAAGCTATCCATGACTTAATTCTAATTAAAAAGAGTCTTGATTTGCAGCTTGAAGGAAAAAAAAGGGCTAAAGAGGCTAATAGAGGGCTTAACGCATGAAATGAGGCTTAGAAGTGGAAAGCAGGGGTTTAAACCGGATTGAGACTATTATAGCACAAAAGGCTTTGGAGCGGGATAACTTGAAATATGTGATGGCAGAGATGTGATGTGGAGGTGGGACCGATATCGCAATCGCGATATCGCGAAGTTGGAGTGGTAAGCGTTAAAGGGAACAGGCTAAACAATGTGATTTGCGATTTGCAATTTCATAATATTGCAATCGACGAAATCAAGCGGTAAGTCTTGGAGAAAAAGGGAAAAGGTGTGAAATTCGATTTGCGATGGGTGATGGGACCATCGACGGAGCGCGATCGCAATATGGCAATCGACATTTGGAGCGGTAAGTGCGAACGGGAACAAGCGAAATGATGCGAAGTGCGAAATGTGATATCATAATTCGCAATATTGCAAATCTGGAGGAATATCGGAAGTGTTGTTTAGAAAACACTGCGAAGTGTGATTGCGGTCGAGCGAAAAGGAAATGCGATGCGATTTGCAGTAAGTCTCGAAATAAAAAGGGGAAAGGTGCGATCTATGATATGCAATATCGCAATATCACAATCGGCTACAACGAGCGGTAAGTGTTAAAGTAAAAGGGAAAAGTCGCAAAGTGCGATTTGGGAAGTACAGTAGTGGGGAACTCGTGGAGCAAAGGCGGAGCTCTACCTTGGATGGTTTTTCAAGCATTTTGTGACTAAAGAGGGTAAGGCAACCGTGACCGACAAACACAAAGGAATGAGGCTGGATGAAGGTTTTAAGTGATTTTGGGAATAAAAGGTGGGTGCAACAGTTGGAATATCCAGAAAAAGGAGGGAATGGAGAGCGTAACAACAATGGAAAATGAAGCGGGGAAGCACCACAGAGCTCTGGGTTTTTTAACAATAAGTTCTGCAAAAAAATCTGCTGATCTTATGCATGAGAAACCGAAAAATGCGTGAAAAATACCGTGTAAAGGAAGACTGGAAAATGGTAATGTAACTCTACTTCTAATCTCATAAAAAGTGAACAAAAACCAATTTTTGGGTTTGTGGGAAGGTTCGCCCTCCTCAAGCTCTATTGAGAAATATGAGAAGGGGGTCTTGATCCACAAATTTTCTTGTTTTTTCTCCTTTATTCTATCACTCACAAGCAAATGAAAACTACAACAGCACAATGAAAGGAAAAACTAAGCAGCAATGAAACTATCGGAAACTAGCTAACTATTCAAGAATAAAACTAAATAAATTGCAGAAACAAAACTATCTAAATGACATAAAGGAAAGAATGAAATCAGCAGAGAAGCTGAGGCACATGGGTTGAGCCCTAACCCATGAGCCCAACTCTTTGGAACTAGATGAATAAAATGGCATCTCTCTACTCATTTCATAAAAAAGAACAGTTTGTTACATCCATAAAATTTTTAACAGATCCTAATGGCTTTACAACAAAAATTCGAATCCAATGGAATGGAATGGAAATGGGATGGAATGGAAGTCGACCAAAATAAAATCACTGGCTAACTCCCTTAACTCCTTCCTATCTCTAGCTATGCTTTATTTATTCTAGAGGGCAACTACCAACAACTTCCTCAGAAATGGTAATTGAGTCCACTTGACTCTCAGTAAACATAGATTGAGTGCTCTTCGTCTTCAGTTGCTTGGCTGCCTCGTGGAATTCGAATCGCTGGAGACTCCAAGTGAAGTATGGCTTGAGTGCACTTGGTCTTGAGTTGCTTGACTGCCTTTGAGAGTTAAGGAGGGTGGACAACCCCCTTGAATCTCTCCAAGTTTTCTCCCTAATTTCATGATATTGTGCTCATTTATTCTTCAATCTTGATCTTCCAGTGGTAGGGAGCAAGTCCCTAAATCATCTCCTTCTCCAAATTTCTATAATCTGCCAAATATTCTCACAATATTCTACAAAAATAACCAATATTAGGAAAAAATATGCAATTACCTTTAAACCTTTCTAAGAAAATATTGAAGCATAAGAAAACATTATTAAGTGCAGAAGGATAGATTTAATATATCATTTTATGTGAATAAGGAAGGTATATGGGCTTAAGAAAGGTTATATGGGCCTTATTTTATGTCTAATTTAGAGGCCCATCATCACTCCCCTATTGAAACTGTTACTCATCCTCTGAGAAACCTGTTCATTCTCCCTGCCTTTTGGCGCTTCCTACATGCTAGCTTATTTCATTTTCTGTTTATTGGCCCATGCACTCCTCCTCCTGCTAATGGAGGTCCTCAGATGCCTTAAGTAAATTTTTTTTGCATGCCAAGAGGTGGTGGATCCACCTTTATTTTAGTTTATTTATTTACTTTTTAATTGCATGCAGAATAAACTCACAGTTCTTTTTTCTGTGAACTGAGTTCACCCTTGGTCACCCCTTGGTTCTCCTTGTCTTCCATTACAATGAACTGCTTACTACCTAGTTTCTCAAGTCTTTTTTATTTTTGTCTTGTTCCTCTTCATGGTGGAAAAAGTAAGGCTAGTTGCTAGATAAGGTTGAGGTTGCTCTGCTACTGATTTTGGCTATATAAAAAACTTTCCTTTTCACACTTTTTAATGTTTTCTTAAGCTAAAATAGATTTGAAGAAAGGGTTAGATGACTGCATACCTGAGCCTTACCATTTATTTGTTTTTTTCGATGATATTGAAGTTGTTACTGAAGCTGCTACTAAATCTTCATGTGGTGATCTGCTTGAGGTCCTTTTGGAGCTTCTGAGCACAGGAGGCAGAAGTCCAAGTGTGACTACCTTTGACTAAAGTGTTGACCAAATTTTATTGATATGCCAACTTCTTTCTTTTTTTTTCTTGCAAAGGTTGTGTTAGCCACCTATAAATTCTGTCATATCAACTGGTGGCTAAATGATTTTGGATAGCCTTCAAGAAACAATTTCATTGCTAAAAAATCGCTGATGCTTAAAGTATTTTGATAATATCCTATCTTTTGGATAATCGTCACTGCTTTTCCCCTTTGCAACTCATAATTTCTGTTGTCATTACATGAAGAAAAACTGCTGCAAACTCCATGTTTTCCTCCTCTTTCCACTCCTAAAACTAACCTCATTTTACCCCTTCATCTCCCATGAAAAAACCTCATTTTCATGATTCTCCCCTTTCCCCTTCATCATAATCCCTTTGATAAGGTTTAAAGACTCCTTTGCCTTATCGAAACACCCAACAATCATTAAAAATCTTTGAAAATCATATTTTTATATATTATAGACTTAAGCCCCCTTGGGCTAAGTCTTTAACCCTTCTCCTCCATATGCCATGGTGCTAGAACCAAGCGCTAGCCTTCGAAGCGCTTATTGCGTTGCCCGATTGTGATTAGCCCCTCCTTTTTAACCCCCAGGTCATATGATTCTCCATATAACCCATGGCCCCGCAGACGGGCGCCAAGCCATATTGAATATTAAATACTTCTGCCCAAAGTATAAACCTTCGGTTATATGTTTTCGTCGGTTTTTATTATATTGTGAACTTTCCGCCGGTGCAGAAATTCCAGTCAATCTCCACCGTCGATCCGATCTGCAGATCGACGGCGCGCAGTCCATCACCCGGTGGTCCCCGCTAACCACTCACCGTTGCAAAAACCACGCGGTATCCATCGCACTGCTTTTAAAGAGCGGGGCGGTTTTTCCCATTTCACAGCGATTCCATACGTCGGCCGCCACGTGTCTTGGGCCTATTTTCAAAACCGCCGCTCATCGCACGTTAAACCTCGGACGTGGACCCGGCACGATATTGGCGTCCACTCATCGAACGGTGATCGCTCACCAAAGAAGTCCGACAGTTAACTAGGATACAACGTGGTCGTTAAAGCATCTCCGCTGTGGATCTGATCTGCAAATCGACGACCCACAATTCATTGCCCTGATTCCCCCGCTTTGACTTTCGCCCCCGCTCCCGACCGTCGATCTCTGCGCGATCGACGACTCCGATTTAATTCTTCCTCCCTTTTTTTTTGACCTCTTTTAAATTAATCTCGACCGTTGGATGATTCCATCCAACGGCCACGCTCACTCCACATGTCCTTTGAAGCAATATAAACTATACATGTAGGATTTCCTAATATTTTTTGTATTGTGCAGGGTTTAAACGTTTTTCCGCTATATCTGAAGGAAACTCAAAAGCAGAGGGTGACGATCCTCCCGCCTTCGATTCACTAGAGGAAATCATTCACAGGGTTTTTAAAATCCACATTTTATCAATGATTCGTGAGGCATTGATGCCTTACCACCTCTGCGCAGCACTGTACACCGACAAAACACAGCAAGTCAATCACAAATCGGAGGATATCAGTGTCTAACACAAAACGCACCAGCATGGAAGATTGAAGACAGTTTTAGGAGGATTACGGCCAACAAATGATTATCAAAAGCCCAATCTCCGATTAAAACACAGTTAAAGAGGAAGATCATAAAGGTTCATCAGACAGAAAGTTTCCACCGCCACAGCTGGGACAAATTGATTCCTCCCAGCTGCCACGTTGCCACCTATGCCTCAAAGCATTCATATTAAAGGCTGAATTTATTGATCAAGATCAGATGTCTGCCTCACAACGCAGCCAAAGGATAAATTCAGCAGACAAAATTAATGACAAAATATCAGCAGAGTTACTTTGACATCACACAGAGCCTCAAAGGTCAAAAATAGCTCCCACCGAGCTTAAATCTTAATGTAAGTTATTTAATACAGAGAACACCTATTTAAGCTTCTTCATTGAGCCCCCCAAAGGCCAAGGAGCCATTAAGACTGTATTAATTACCTTTGGAGATCTTTATCAGATCTCACCTCCTCATTTTTATATAAATACTTCTCTAAAAAATGAGGAGGGGGTTGGTTGATCACTAGTTGTAATTCCGAAACTCTTTGAAATAATACATAGTCTGTTGAAGTTGAAGAACAAATTGAAGTCTTGGAAGCCTTGATGATGTTGTTGCATGCTTGTTCCTGAGAGGGCTCTATCATTAGATCCATGAGCTTGGCTGTTGGTGAAGTATTCTGAACTGCTTAATGTTTTCTTCTGTTTTCATTCTGTTCCTGGAAGAACCTTAGACCTGTTCATCCTTCACTGTTTCATGTTTTCTTCTGCTAAGGTATTTTAGAATCTTTAATCTCTCTCTTTAGTCCTCATGCTTGTTTATTTATATGATAGTTTGAATGAGATGGTTTCAGCATGATTTATGGTTCTCCCTGCTTGTCTGCTGTCACTTAAAAGGTTGTTACTGAAGTCTCCCTTTGTAGTATTTTTGTTTACAGTAAGCCAAGGAGGTCTGTTCTAATCTTGCCCTTTGTCCTTACTTGAACAGTTGTCTTAAAGGTCTTTATAGTTGTAATCATAGATGTGTTAGGTGTTCCCTCTTCTATGACTGCAATTATCAGTGAATCTTATATGTTTTCTAAGTCATTTAAAATAAAATCTTTGAGGAAATAGGGTGTTCCCCGAATCTTAGATTTCGTTTTGAAAGTTGTTTTGAAATCATTATTTCCTTAAAGGTGTGATTTGTAGAATTTATGATTGGCCCTGTCTACTTAATAGCCCTTCATTGTTCAAGTTGTGTTTTCAAGTTCCCTTTGTTTGAGAACCAAATTTCTCTTTCCAAATCATTGATGTCCATCTCATTCCAAAAACCAAAGGATCCTGCGGCAAAGTTAGATTTACCCTCTGATATCCCATATCCATTGATGAGTATGTTATGACCTCTTCTTGACTCCATTGCCCAATGAACCAGATGTTTCTCCTTTCTATATATCTTTCCTAGACCTTTCATGTTCTGCTATATCAATTCAACCAAACAAGAAATCAAACACCTGCACTTAATAACTAGTCTAAAACCAATACTCAAAGCACACAAGATAAACCTTTGCAAACAAACATTTGAGAGATCCCTCTCCGAGAACAGGAGGACTAGATCCTGGAACTCTAAAGATTGGCTCTGATGTTGCCTTATCTTTTGATTTGCCAAACTATCAAAACACGGGACACCAACATAATGGCGATCACGGTGGGACCTACTGAGAATATCGTGGTTTGAAAACCCTTCTTCAAACTTTTTAGGCCTAGTATAACATAAGTAACTTTCTTCAAGCACTACCTAACAAATGGTAATCATGATAGGACTTAATTGAATCAGTGACAAACTAAGTAACCCTTAGGATTCTCTTAGAACCTTATCAAACCTTGAATTTTTCAGTTATCAAGCCATAAGAGTAAACTCTGTTTGTTTGACACCCCAGCTAAGTGTTAAATCAGATTTAGGACACTCTCATAACCTGTAAGACTGAAATAACTCAGAAAAACCCAAAACATTTCAGTTTGGCTTCATAATAAACATGGTGGTGGAACCATCCAATATTTTACCTTTATAAAAGCTAAAAAGTTTCCACCTGACGACTCCAGTAGCCCCAGTAGGCCTATTTCTCATCTAGGTTCCCAAATCTCTTTAGGACTGTGTTAACCAACCTTGAGGAATTTTAGAAGCCTAGTCCCATACTAGATAAAACATCCTGAGAGGTGAAGCTTCCAAAAACAGTCCCTAAAAACCTCAACCTCTCTTGTTTTTGAAAAGCAGTCTGGCTTCACATAGGATCAACACTAGATCCCATCCAGACCCAAATCCTCCTTTAATCGTTGACAATCCAGAAAGAATTCTGTGGAAGACTTCTAACTCTTAAAAATTAGCTGCTAATAGGAGCCCCTTAAGAACAAAATCCTTCCCTGAAAACCTTGTTGTTTTAGAGGGTTCACACTTTGAGTTACATCATACAAAGAACATCTTTAAAACTAGATCTCAAGGTGACTTAAACCAAACTGACCTTGATACTACAGATTTGCAACAAAGCTTCAGTAGAGAAGCCTCACCTTCCACTCCTCCTGACTCCCAGCTTCTTCATCACTTTCTTTTCCACAACAAGTCTGCTCAAAATCAGTTTGTTGGCCCAAGTGTTTCTTCCACTCCAATCCATACTACCACTGTGCAAAACACTCCTGTTTAGCTCACTTTCACTATTGTAAATGTTGGGGCCCTTGTTTTTGGAAAACCTTGTTTTGAACGGCCAGATTTTGGGGTTGCGGAAAATGGACACATGGCAGCCGCAACCAAGTCGCAACCACACCAAACGGCGGAGCTACCAAAGTTGCGAAGGAACAGGACATAGCGGAAGAGACTAGATGCACAGGTACAGATAAGAAGAAGATACACCAGAATAACGCAAGCGGAACACACAGATAAGCAGAGAAAAGCTAGAAGCAGCTGCAGAAGGACATACAGAGAACTAACAGTTGCGACCGCGGGTGAATAAATAGCAGTCACCCGGATGGAAGAATGGATGATGAGGATGATTGCGCAGCAGAAGAAAGGAGAGAGCGACTGACGAAGAGAAAGCGCAGGCTGCAACAGGAGCCCAGATTCTGGATGAGGTCTCTGTAGTTCTTAGGGTCTATTGATGTACATCTCTGTTCCGCGAAGCATATGCATTAGACTTGTAAGCCAGTGCAAGCTATGTAACTGTGAATTTGACCAAGAGTTTAATACAATTGAAGGTTGCTGTCTATTGGGGTGATTCACATGCATGTGTATTGATTGTGATGTTTCAAAATTTTAAATTTCTTACTACCTGTATACTTTATGGATGATGTTGCGTATATGATTCTATTTATGTGATCTAAATGCTGATAAGAATGAGTTGCGAATCCTTCCCTCGCCATTGGTCTATTCCCCTTCTGCATGTAGTCGCGGCACGCCTTGGGTGAGACTCTCTGCTCTCCGGAGTAGGGTGATAATGCCGGCGTAATCCTAGACTACAGCGGATTCCTTTGTTGGCCACAACTCCCGAACCTGGGTCTTGCCCGCGAGACCTGATCACCCGCCAACAATGGTTCCGTTGCCGGGACCTGCATGATATGAGGGGACTTAGACCATGGTATCATGGATCTTCGAAGGGGAGATACGGCGATGGTGGGATAATCACGTGGACCACTTTATCGCTCAGCAAGCAGGCGTGACTAAGAAAGGAGAGGCAGCGATCAGGGAACTCATCCTTTTCTCAGATTCAGCCGGTGACACGTACGAAATTTTCTGGGGAAGGTTCCCTACCGACCTTTACAATTGGTTGCGGAGATTATGAGCGACGGTGCCTCGAGAGGGCTTGCGGAAGATAAACCGCAGGTGGGCGCATGGAGATCTGGTGGCGCTACATCGGTTGAACACCGAGCTAACTCACGCGGTGGATTTTTGGGTAAAGACCACATTGGAAGGATACACTATGGAGTTTGCTGCTGAGTGCTATCAATCTTTCTCTAAGGCTGAGGCTGTCTTCCACTCAAGGCTAAGAGGGAAGCTGCTTAAGGAGATTCCGCTGTGGATTAAAGCTCTGATGGTGGATGAAGGGTTGATCGAATTCCACAAAACGAGTATGGAAGCGTAAACCACCCGTGCTGGGGGAAGGGTTGAGGGGACCGATGCCATGTAGAAGGTGACGCGGGGAGTGGGGATGGATGCTGAGGCTGCAAGGACGTTGAGGGAGCGACGTGCGCATCGGCGGGCACAGATCGCCGATAGGTGGCGAAGAAGGGTGATGCGAGATTTGAAGAGACGGGAGATCGAGAGGAAAAATCAGAAGGAGGCGCCTCAGAGGATAAGGATTATGGACGTAGGTACCCAGGGACGAGAAGGGACCGCTGCGGAAGTACGATGGGTGCATGGGAGCCCTGCCGAGCGAGAAAGGGAACCGGTGACTGACGAAGATGGTGAAGGTATGCAGCCCGAGGAAAGTTCCGATGCTGAATGGTACGTGGTAATGCAGCATCTGTTTCAAGAACGGACGACACTCAGTCTTCCAGGCTGCCATACGCCCCCCAATCTGCATGGCCAGGATCCCTGCCTTCCCCTGGTACTTTATCAACCTTTGAGTAATATTTTTGTTAAATTTCAAGCATTGAGTCGATTGCACAGTAGTTCAGTGTCGTCAGCGACGCCCGTTAGTAGCAGCAGCACTAGTAGTATTGCATTCCCGAGGGGAACAGTCACGCAACCAGGACCCGGAGGATTTATCCTGGTCAACCCACTGCAAGTAACCATGGCTGGGTCTTTCACCCGGTATCCCGAGTTCTCGGGCCGAGGTAATGATGATGTAGAGCAACACTGGTATCTGTGCGAAGCCATTTGTAGGGCTCGGCAGACGCCGGACGCAGGTAAACTAATAGAGTTCCAAACCACGCTCAGAGAGAGGGCTCTGCCATGGTTTATCAAGTGGTCTGAGGCCCACCCGAATCCCGTCATTGCGGACGTAAAGCGGGATTTTGTCCTGGAATTTAAGCTTCCCTAGACGGACCAACAGGGCCTGTCCAAACTCTGGGAAATTAAACAGAAGGAAGGAGAAACCGCATGGGAGTAATGCGGCGATTCAAGGACGCGATCGGGAAACTCAGTTACCCGATCGATCCGAACCATCAGAGGGATTGGTTCATCAAGGCTTTGCTTCCCTTGATGCGAACCCCCCTCACTCAGCAAAAGATTGACAATCTGCAGGATGCTTTGGAGCAGGCCATGAAGATCGAGGCCATGGCGGGCTACCCTCAGGAATATCGGGGGGGGGCTAGCCCCGCAGGATCCCTCCTTGGTGGGATTGCAACATCAGATAGCCAGATTGACTGAAAAGCTCAAGGAGATACAGCCAGGCAGACCAGCCAGGCCAAACGTTTGGTGCACTCACTGCCTGGTCGAAGGCCACGTCGCAACTGAGTGTCTTCGGTTGCATGGTGCGGGGGTGGGACCCTCAGTCGCGGAAATTCAAGGAGGACCACCCACGGGGGGTGGCGCGGCGCTGAGTCCGCAGGGGGTATACCAGCCACAACATCCCTATGCGGGGTTCCCCTCTCAACTCAACCCAGCTGCCACGGAGTACTGTGAGATTTTCCAGACGGTGGGACATCCACCTTGGATGTGCCCGATTCTACAAAAGTATTCCAGCGTGCCAAACAATGTATATTGTGAGTTATGCGCTTCCACGACTCACAACACTGAGCAATGCCGAGCTCTCGACGCACTTGCGGACCGGCTGGACCGACCCTCCTACAGGGTGAATGAAGCCCCTAGAGGAAGAGGGGGCGGGGCGCGGGGAGGCCGCGCTGGGGGCCGCGGGCCGGTGAAATGCTATAACTGTGACCAAGAGGGCCATGTGGCCCGCGAATGTCCCCTCCCTCGCCGTTCGTGGTGTTCGCAGTGCTGCGTAAACACCCATGCAACAGAGGACTGTCCGGAGCTCATCAAAAAATGGGAAGAACGTGCACGGCAGAGGGGCACGAACTTGGTAAACGCCAAGCCGCGCGTAGCTACGACTCCGGCCATGCAGAGCTTCGCTATCGTGACAAGGGGCGATAAGAAAACGAGGGGGGGGATGCTCGCGGAAAGGAGTCGGCACAGGTTGTCAGGCCAGCGTCCCCGCAGCGGGTAATCAGACCCGAGGCACAGAAGAAGTATTTTCAGGAGGCGGTTGAGGCATTTGCTCAGTTGCGCGACTCGGGAGGCCTGGAAGCATCTCTGCCGACAGACCCTGGACCACAGCACGCCCAAGGAACCCAGATAGCCGAATGGCTCCAGCTATTCCTCAGGATTGTTGACAATACAGCTTTACGGCAGCAGCTCAAAGATGCTCTGGAAGGGGCACTGCAGGGGAGGACAGGACTGGGGGAATCGGTGGATATGGCCCCCCAGTCGGTGCAGCGCATCAAGCGGAATAAGCGACAGACATGTAAAGAGTTCCAGATTGATACGCAGGTTGGGGGATTCCAAATCAGCGACACCATGCTTGATTTGGGATCTGACGTTAACATCCTGCCGCACAAGACATGGGAGGCTCTCGGAAAGCCACGGCTGGCCTACTCGCCCATCCAACTCAGGATGGTGAACCAGTACTGCATTCTGCCAATTGGCCGACTCGAAGGAGTTGAGGTCGACATTGCAGGGGTCAAGACGTACACTGATTTTGAGGTTATTGATATTATGGGAGACAAGGATCCATACCCCGCCTTGTTGGGGATCGATTGGGCTGTCGAGAATTATGCTATCATCGACCTCAAAAAGGAGCTGATGATCTCGAAGATGGGGAGGTCCGGGTCACTTAGCCTCTCGACCCCTATCAAGGGCCGAGGTATACCGAGACGGTGGATAACCGGGAGGATGCTCAGATGATGGACCACCTCTATCAGATGACTGCAGGGAAACAAGAAGACTATATTAACCCGACCGCGACTGGTTCTGTCCGTTGGCGGAGTGTCCAGAGCTCGGAGCTGGGATCCGAACTTGCATGGGAAGACTGGCAGTAGGGGGGATACGAGACTAGCACGCGGAGATGTGCTCATATTGGCCGCGTCAATTGGATTGGTGCGGAGTTCAGAGACTACCCGACCCTATCGAACATGCAAGCTGTCAATACCTTTATTACTAAGGTTGAGGACAGGGTGCCGGAAGGGAGCCGAATACCCCTTCTGTACGTTGCACTACAGTCGACAGCAGCCCGTTGGTGGAAAAATCACCGCGGCACCTTGGCGCGGTGGAGTAGTGTGGTGGACGCGTTGCGGGCACGGTTTAAAGAAGATGAAGGCCCTCGAAGCAAGCGGCGGTATTCGGGGCTTTCCAGTCCGCAGGACCATTTGCGGACCTGTGAGGAGCAGTGGCAGAGTATCGGATACCCAGAAGAGCTGTGGGTTCATCGGTTTGTCCACACTTTAGATACCATCCCCCATGCATGGTATTTGGAAGAAGAACGAAAATGAGGGACTAGCTCTTGGATGGAGGTCGCGCACAAGTTTGCGCAGTGCTTCTCTTTCGCGGGAGACACCGAGCTGGAATCTCAGGCATTGCACGCTATCAGGGCGGTACTGTTTTTCCGCGATCCGCAGATCGATGGCTGCATGCTGCCCGTCCTGCCTGAGGACGCGCAAGATTTGGTGTGCCAAAGGATTGACGGCGATCCTGAGAATGATGGGCTGGAGGACCTGAGGCACCTGTATTTCGAAGAGAAGGAAGGCGAGCGGAATATTGACGAAGAACCGGCCACGGAAGGGGTCCACTTACGGCCGCTGAAGACAAAGAAGCTCAACATTGGTACGGCAGAGATGCCTAAGTTGGCTACGGTGGGCGATTACTGGGACAAGGAGACGACCAAGGAGATTTTCAGCCTCCTCCAGGAATATGAGGACTTGTTCCCTTCATCGGTAGCCGACCTAAAGGGCATCAAAGGCGACCTTGGCGAAATGCACATCGTGCTGAAACCGAGGGCCAGGCCGGTGAAGCACCGACCTTACCGATTGAACCCGCGGGTTAAGGAGAAGGTTAAGGCAGAAATTGATAAGATGCTAGCCGCAGGTCTAATATTTCCCGTGGAAGAAGCAGAGTGGGTGAGCCCCATCGTCATCCAGAATAAGAAGGACAAGGCGAAGATACGTGTTTGTGTCGATTATCGTAGTCTGAACAATGCCTGCATTCATGATCTGTTTCCCACCCCTTTTAGTGACGAAGTGCTGGACCACGTTGCGGGGAACGAAGCATACTCTTTCACTGATGGCTTTTCGGGCTACCATCAAGTGCGTATTGCGGAAGAAGATAAGTCAAAGACAACCTTCACCACCGAATGGGGGTCGTTCGCGTACCATGTCATGCCGTTTGGATTAAAGAACGCCCCGGCTGTGTTTTCCCGGATTGTCATCGCCGCCTTCCGGGAGTACATTCACAAGTTCCTGGAAGTCTACATGGATGACTGGACTGTCTACAGTTTATTAAAGAAACACGCTACCTTGTTGCGGGTCATGTTTGATCGGTGTCGACAGCTGCAGATTTCCTTGAACTTAAAGAAATGTATTTTTGCCGTTCCATTCGGCACGTTGTTGGGACATGTGGTATGCAAGCAGGGGGTCTGCGTCGACCCCACCAAGGTTGCGGTGATCGTACACATGGAAGCCCCTGAGACGGTGAAACAATTGCGAGTATTACTTGGGCACACGGGATACTACAAGAGATTTATCCGCAACTATGCCAAGATCACTGCTCCGTTATAACAACTTCTGCGGAATTCCGCAGTCTTTCAATGGATGGAGGAGTGTCGGATAGCCCTGGACACCTTGAAGGAGAAGTTGGCGTCAGCGCCCATTCTAGTACATCCAGACTGGGATAAGCAATTCCATGTGCATATCGACGCTTCCAGTATTGCACTAGGGGCTGTCTTGGCACAACCCGGCGAGACAACCGTCGACCACTTGGTCTACTTCGCTAGCGGCAAGCTGTCAAATGCGGAGAAGAATTATACCACGACCGAGCGGGAGGCGCTGGCGATGGTCTACTCTCTTCAGAAGTTCCGCCACTATCTTCTGGGGGGCAAGTTTAAGTTCTTCACAGACCACTCTGCCCTGAAGTACCTAGTCAATAAGCCCGTTTTGGAGGGTCGGATTTGTCGTTGGCTTCTGCTGTTCCAAGAATTCACGTTCGAGGTAATCGTCAAGCCCGGGAGGTTGAATGTCGGGCCCGGTCACCTATCCAGGCTGGAGATAGGGGAGAACGACGGCTCCCTCGATGATCAGCTACCCGATGCTGACCTTTTCCGAGTCGAAGCTGTACCAGATTACTTTGCTGATATTGCCGCCTATCTGACAACGGGGCAATGCCCTCAGGATTACACCCCGCTTCAGAAACGACATTTGGTCATCCGTGCCGCCGCCTACCAGTTGATCGCGGGGCAGCTATACAAACTGGGCCTTGATGAGGTTTTACGCCGATGCGTCCTTGACCACGAACGGGAAGCAGTAATGTGGGAATGTCACAGCGGTGTTGCGGGAGGGCATGTAGGTGCGAAACCTACCGCATGAAAAGTGCTCCAAGCTGGCCTGTGGTGGCCGACAGTACATGATGATTGTAAGGCCTATGTGAGGCGCTGCGATGTCTGCCAACGGACTGGAAGGCCCTCACACCGGGACGAGCTCCCGTTACACCCAGTGCAGGTGTTGCGGCCGTTCGAGAAGTGGGCTGTGGATTTTGTGGGCCCCATAGCCCCGGTCGCTAGGCACTCCAAGGCCCGGTACATCATTACCACCACAGATTACCTCACCCGGTGGGCTGAGGTAGCGGCGGTACACGACTGCACAACGGATACCGCCGCCCGGTTCATTTTTGAGCACATCATATGCCGGTTTGGCTGCCCGCGAAGTTTAACCAGTGACCAGGGTACGCACTTCATTAATGATACTATCAAAACACTGCTGGACACCTTCATGGTTCAGCATCACAAGAGTAGCCCGTACCACCCGCAGGCTAATGGTACGGTGGAAGCCTTCAATAAGATTCTGGAGAAAGGCTTGACGAAGATTTGCAATGCCCAGTGTGATGATTGGGATGAGCGCCTATCAGCGGCCTTATGGGCCTATCGGACTACGGTGAAGCGCTTGACCAATCAAACGCCCTTCCAGCTTGTGTACGGCCGGGAGGCTGTGATCCCCGCCGAGTTTACTATACCAAGCCTGTTAATCGCCACGTCTCTGAAGTTCTCGGAAGAGGCCTCCCTCCAGGAGCGCCTCCATGAATTGCAGGAACTGGATGAGGCCCGCTTCCTGGCCGAATTCCACCAAAAGATCCAGAAGGACTGGCAGAAAGCGTGGCACGACCGCCACATTAAGAACAAAACCTTCCAGGTTGGCGGCAAAGTTCTTTTATACGACAGCAGGTTCCAGAAGTTCCCAGGCAAGCTCCAGATGCACTGGTTGGGACCTTACTTTGTTGTCAAAATTCGTGACTCCGGAGCCGTTCGGTTGGCACAGCTGGACGGTACGGTCCTCCCTGGCTGGGTGAATGGCGCACGCCTAAAACCCTACCAGGAGTAAGTACCTTTCATTTCTCATCAATAACTCTCGCACCCGAGAGCACCCGTAGGATAGCATAGTTGAATAACTCTCCCGCAACCGGGATGAGCGTAGGAGGTCTTTCTGTTCGTAGGTAGTATGTCAATAACCGCTCAGTTGCGGGGTAAGCACCGCAACCGACTGTGGTCGGGGTGGCGCCTGTCCAACGTGTCATCCCTGTAGGATCCGTACCCGCCTCCCTGTCAGTCCAGCTCAGTCCACCCATGTACTTGTGTCAGTCTGTAGGATCGCCTAGATCTGCGTCATTAATTACCATAATTGGCAGTAACCGTGCCGTCATCATTTGGCCATCACCCGCAGTAACCTCAGCCGTCGCATCCGCCCACTTCCCCATGCCACCGTCAGCAACTGTCACAGCACTCATTGGCATGCGATTGATCGCACGATTATCGCAGAACGAATACCAGCGGGCATTAACTCGTTAGGGGGTCTCATCAACTCCACTCGTGCCGAGTGCTGACATAACTTGCATGCACACCAAAAGCACGAGAATGCCGAACCCGTTCGAATTAGCAATTGCCGCTGCACCAGAGCCGCTGAGTTCTCAGAACACATCGCACCAGGAAAGACGCTCACGACTGATTCTACAGGTCTACCAACGCCGGGCCAAAATGCCGAAGGCCATCCCAGCAGTTATTGAACCAGAGCTTGATCCTCGCATTCACAAAACCGAGTCCCTTGTGGGCAAGTACGATAGTGCAGCCCTGATTGACGCCAACCTCTCAAATGCTGCCGAGTTTCCATCCCTCCAGCGACAGGCATACATGGAGCACTATTCGACTGCAGCTGGCAATCCCGCCAGCTGCCTGCAACCAGAATTCAGCGGCCTTCAGACCTCGTCCTTGATGAATTTGAGGAAGCTACCGGTCTTTGGCACCACAGGACCGGTTCTGCAGTGTACCCGTTTCCTCCTCAGCCGAATTCAGAATGGGTCTCTGTGGCTGGCCCAGGAAATTCCTATTCACGCTGAGGATATTCATCGCCTCACAGGGCTGTCACAGACAGGTGCAGACGTCTCAATGGCCTGACAGACCTCCTCCAAGCGCGCATGAAAGTCGGGCGATGCGGACCTGTATTCCAAATATGGCACTCGCAGGGGGGGGAAAGGAGCCAAGATTGAGCTCATTAACAAGCCCGAGATTCGCTTCGCCTGTTACCTCATTGCCAGCAAAACAATGAGGCATTACATGAAAGGCGAGTGCACTCTTGATACCATCTCTATTGCTGAGCATTGTGTCCAAGGCGCCAAACTGAATTGGTGTTCCTTCGTGTTGAAAGAGCTGTTCGCTGCATGCGAGGAGAATTATAAGTGCGCAACTACCTTCATTTATGGCTACTTGATTATTGCTTTTGCCATGTGGAAATGGCACACTCCACACATCCGGTTCCCAGCAGACATCCCCGAGGGCCAGCCCCTCACGATGAAATTCACTCCCTGGCAGGTCTCTAATGACCCCAGTACCAAGCTGGTGAATGCAGATGCGTTTCGGTCGTGGTACCGACTAATGACGGATGTGGTGGCCGGCCAACACCGGGTGCCCCGGAACCTATTGGATGAATATAGCGCGCAGGTGTGGTTCGGGGTAAGCCATAAGCACACTTACCTCTGACCCACTTGCGTTCCAGCGGAAACCTTCCACATGGCGCCACTGAAATTTCAGTTGGACAATGCCACTTTCCATCGTGAAGTCTACTCATGTCCGGGAGTCACAAAGCACATGCGGGACGGGCTCCCTCGGTACAATTTTGACAGGATGGCCCCGGTGCAACAGCCGGCCGAGACGGCAGAAGCAGCGCCCTCACAAGAGCTTCCCGAACCGCTCATCCCCATCGTTCGCCACTTCAACGCCCAGGTACGGAATCTCAATGTGGTGACTCAGGTTATTTCTAGCGGCGCTGCTCCATTTCCTTTATTTTCTGAATTTCAGCTCACTCGCTCCCCTTCACACCCCCGTACCACTCCACTCACCTCCCCCATTCCCACCACCTTGTTCACTTCGGCTGATCCACTCACGACCCCGATGGGCGAGACGAGCGGGCCCAGAGATCTGCCCGAGGCCCCTCCACCTAAGAGGGCCCGCACAACTGAGGCAAACCCGGTGGTGGACCTCACTGTTGACGATCCACCACCGCCCCCAAGCACCGGGGTATTGATCACCGAAGAGCTCCTTATCGACCCGTCTGAGATCATCAACATCTGACTTCCACATTCCTCCACCTCACCATTCACTGTCCCGATTACCGTCTTTCTGCCTACTCCTCCATCTGGCCCCTCCACTTCATCGGCTACTGTATCCGACCCCCTTGTCTGGGAACTTCGAGGCGGGGACTGTGGGGCTGAGGTCGACTCTCGTACTGCCACCGTCGACCCAGTAGAAGAACCCCACCCTCCTCTTACTGATACATGCACGCAGCAGACACCCATTGTGTCTATTCCTGCTGAGGCTCAACCAGCGGCCACCCTCCCTCCACAATCGGCCCGCATTGATAAGCGCGCACCGCCGGATTTCAATATGATTGCTTCTGGCCATCTAGAGGCCGCGCCCTTATCCCCTCCTGAGCACGACAATGGATCAGTTGCCGGTGGGCAACCGTTGCCGGAGCAAATGCCGGCGTCGAGCACCTCTGGGACCGCCACCTTCCAGCCCGGCAATCCAGCTCAGTTGTACCTATTGATTCAACGGGCGGCCCAACAGGCTGACAGACTACATTTGGGCCTCCAGCAGCACTGTGCCGAGCAGCAACGCCAAATTGCCGCGCTTACTGAACAACACGAACAACTCCAAACAACAAGGGAGCAGATGGAGGTAATGATCACCAACGTCACTTGGATGTTCTCTGAATTCTGGCCTTCTCTACAGCCTCACTACCCCCTGCTGCCTCCCGAAATTTCTGCGGCCAGTCTCTCTGAGCAAGCAATCCACCTCCGCATTGCCGTTCAGGAGTTATATCGGGAGAATCACGAGCTTCGTGCGGCATTAGAAACTCGTCCGGTGCAGCCCGAGCTTGCGGTCGACTATTGAGCCCAGGTGGCCGCCAAGCAGGGCCAGGCAATTCAGATGCAAGCCGCACTTCAGTCCACGGCACGCGTGGCTCAGGACCTCCTAAAGGGCCTTCAGGAATGCTCCCTAGCACTCACCGTCAAGACCCAGCCGATTTTAGCCCAACTCCAGTAGGTTTCAAGGGAGATTCAGGAGGCTACGAACCCTGCAAGGCTGGATCAATTGTACGGCCAGGCTGACGAGCTTGAAGCACAGATCCAACATACAGAAGCTAGTTCGACGGAGGCCAAACGCGTCATTCAGGAGCTCCGGCCGCCTCTTCAATCTAGCGCCCGGTCTATACAACAGCTTGCAGCGGCAATCGAGACCCAGATCAGCACCATGTTCGGCGCCGTCCCAGCGCCCGTCGAGGAGGATGCTGCCATCAAGCTCGCCAAGGAAACAGACTTGCTCATCCAGGGCTGGCAGCAAGCTGTGTCAGATTTTAATGAGCTTCACGCTACAGAGTTTCGCAGGGTTCCGGAGTTGGGGCCCTTGTTTGAACAGCCGCCAGAAGATGCACAGCAAGGACAGGAGCAGGTTGAAGGTGCACAGGAGGAACGAGCGCAAGATGAGGGCACGCAGGGTGAACAGGACACCGAGGCAAGCAGGGAAATGGAGGTGGAAACTGTGATTTGTGATTGACTCGGGGACGAGTCAAGGAACTGTGGTCGGGGCCTGTTGGGGCCCTTGTTTTTGGAAAACCTTATTTTGAACGGCCAGATTTTGGGGTTGCGGAAAATGGACACATGGCAGCCGCAACCAAGTCGCAACCACACCAAACGGCGGAGCTACCAAAGTTGCGAAGGAACAGGCACATAGCGGAAGAGACTAGATGTACAGGTACAGATAAGAAGAAGATACACCAGAAGAACGCAAGCAGAACACACAGATAAGCAGAGAAAAGCTAGAAGCAGCTGCAGAAGGACATACAGAGAACTAACAGTTGCGACCGCGGGTGAATAAATAGCAGTCACCCGGATGGAAGAATGGATGATAAGGATGATTGCGCAGCAGAAGAAAGGAGAGAGTGATTGACGAAGAGAAAGCGCAGGCTGCAACAGGAGCCCAGATTCTGGATGAGGTCTCTGTAGTTCTTAGGGTCTATTGATGTACATCTCTGTTCCGCGAAGCATATGCATTAGACTTGTAAGCCAGTGCAAGCTATGTAACTGTGAATTTGGCCAAGAGTTTAATACAATTGAAGGTTGCTGTCTATTGGGGTGATTCACATGCATGTGTATTGATTGTGATGTTTCAAAATTTTAAATTGCTTACTACCTGTATACTTTATGGATGATGTTGCGTATATGATTCTATTTATGTGATCTAAATGCTGATAAGAATGAGTTGCGGATCCTTCCCTCGCCATTGGTCTATTCCCCTTCTACATGTAGTCGCGGCACGCCTCGGGTGAGACTCTTTGCTCTCCGGAGTAGGGTGATAATGCCGGCGTAATCCTAGACTACAACGGATTCCTTTGTTGGCCACAACTCCCGAACATGGGTCTTGCCCGCGAGACTTGATCACCCGCCAACAGTAAATCCACCTCTATTTCCAGCCATGGCAACATGGTATGCCCCATTAGTGTTACCACAACCTTTGCTTCCCCTACCAAATGATTACCAATCCAAAATCCCTCACTTCACTGGAAAAGAGTCTACAACAGCTCAACATCATGTAGATAGGATGGAAGATGCATTTGATTACATGGAGATAGAAGAAGAAACTGTGAAGATGAGGATATTCTCTCAAAGTTTAGGAGGAGATGTAAAGAAATGGTTTAAAAACTTACCTCTTAATAGCATTAATGATCTTCATGCCTTGCATCAAACATTCATAAAAAAATGGGAACTCAAAAGGAACCCTCTCCAAATATTAGCAGAATATAGCAGCCTCAAAAGAAATCAAGGAGAGAGTGTTCATGACTACTCCACTAGGTTCAATAGTGTTTACAATGCTCTTCCACCTCACATGAAACCTCTTCAAGGCATGGCCCTAGTAAGGTATCCTGAAGGCTTTGATACTGACATGATGTATCAGCTAAGGGAGAGGGATTACTCAACCTTATAAGACATGCAGAAATGAGCTGTGAGCGTAGAAGAAAACATAATAGAAAAAAGAAATAGGTTGAGATCAGAGAAGAGGGTAACCTATAAAGATGACTTACTACCCTCAACTTCAACTTCTGACATAAAAATTGACAACCTAGTGAAGGCGATGGAGAGGATGCTTGAAAAGATCAACTTAAATGATAGAGTGCCACCAAGAGAACCTCAAAATAACCAAAACAGAAATATAAATCAGAATTATAGAAGAGAAAACAATCAAGATAAGCCAAAAGAAAGTGACCAACAGATTAGACCTCCCTTCCAACAGAACTATGTAGATCAATATGAGGAAGATAGAGAGATGGAAAGGTTGGGAGAATCTCATGTAAAATTGATTGGATCAGACAGTGGGGATGATGTTTTCCTCACTGAGGAAGAACAAGGTTTCTTTTTTTATCAAAGTACAAACACCTATGAAGATTCTGATGACTATAGATTGGGGTTTGAAAATGCAATCATGGAGGTGCATAAAAAATATGATCTTAGGAGCAAAGGGAATGTAGACAACTTAAAGGATAGGAACACTAATACTTCTTTCAAGAAAAACACAGAAACTCAGCCCAAAAAGACAGCAGAAAAAACCAACATTTTGACCAAGAAACCAGACGTAAACAAAGACAAAAGTGTCTAGCCAAATGTTCAATAGAGTACCCCTAGCAGTTCAGCTAGTATTCCTAATAAAACTATCCCAATGACTAGTCCAAACAAGGTTCAACAAATCAAAATCACTGAAAATAATTCAATTGAAAAGAAAAATGTAAATATGAACAAGTCAATTGTTCCTTTCAGCCTTGAGGGAGAGATTGCTAAGATAAAAATTACCATTCCCCTAGCTGAACTAGTAACCCAAGAGGTGTACAAAAACGAAGTTTTGAAAGCTTTAAACTTAGGAAGTGATACTGACACCTTAAACTTGACAGATGACAAACCTGAGTTGTTATTTGGTCCAGAAGTTGAAGGAAAATACCAAGAAGGGGCTGTCCCTCCCTTCTATGTTAGCTTGAACATACATGAGAAAATCTTACATAATGCCATGTTAGACTATGGAGCTTCACACAATCTAATGCCCAAGGTAGTGATGGAAAGCTTAGGCTTAGAAATTACTAAACCTTACAAATATTTGTATTCCTTTGACTCAAGCAGAGTCAAATGTTTGGGTTTAATCAAAGATTTGTGTGTTAATTTAGCTCAAATTCCTGCTAAGAGTTTAGTCATCGACATATAGCCGATATTCCCCTACATGGCACGCCTACGAAGACTATCATGGAGATCCAAACTGCAGAGCCTTTAAATGGATATGTCTGGAGACACTATCCCTGTTAACCAAAACAGACATTTAGCATAGTGAATCCCTACATGACTTACATGGTGAGCAAACATTTACAAACCAAACAACCCTCCAATCTATTCTATTCAATCAAGTTTAGATTCCTTTATCTTATGTAACAAAGGTGAAATTACTCACTAAGATATAAAACATGGAAAAGAAATTAGTTTTACCGTAAAGTAACAATCAATCTTTCGAAGTCAAATTCAAAACACAGCAATCAACAACAATAAAATGGAAATGATGTCAAACATACCGTGAATATAAATTAAGGATCCCGTAATAAAACAAGTAGAAAGCAGTGTTTGGATTCAAAATACAAATAACAGCTTTTTCTTATACAAATGATTTCATGCACTAACAATATTGCTGAGTATGAAGCACTTCTCCTAGGCTTACAATTGCTTAAACAATTAGAAGCCAAGAGGATATCAATCTTAGGAGATTCTGAACTTATCATAAGAAATATCAAAGGAGAATACTTAGCTATAAATCCAAGGCTTAGGTAATATCAGAACGCTACCCTTGATCTGTTGAAAACCTTTGAAAAGTATGAACTTATTTTCATTCCAAGAGCACTAAATCATCTAGCAAATAAACTCGCTTTCAATGCCAGCAATTGCCAAATACCTGAAATAAATGAACAACTTAGTGTGAAGGTAAAACTCAAGCCTGCTGTGCCTGATAACGAAGATCATTGGCAAGTGTTTGATTCTGAAAACCACATAGATGATTTCTTGAAATCAGAAAATGATTTCAGCATACCAATATCAAAGACCAGCCATAAAGAAAATTGTTTGTATATTGAACAAATCCCAGAAGCTGAAATGACATATACCGCTGATATAAATCATTATGAGAATCCTTTTGAAGCATAGATAACTGCCAACGCAGACCAAGAAGACTTGGAATTTTTACAGTGCAAAAATGATAAAATTCTAAGAGGTCTAGCACCTTTAGAACACCTTTTTGATTTTAACGATGTAGCCAAAGAACCAAGAATGGAGCCTGTGGAAACGAATGTAGAAGAGCATAACCTAGGCAGCCTAGCAGAACCCAAGATGATCAAACTGTCTAGCACTCTCCCAGCTCACATAAAATTGCAATACATAGAGCTGTTCAAGAAGTTTATAGATGTTTTTTCTTGAAGATACAAAGACCTAAAATCGTATGATACCAGCATCATCTAGCATAAAATCCCTTTGAAGGAAAATCAAAAGGCTTTTAAACAAAAATTAAGGAGTATAAACCCTATTTTATTACCTTTAGTTAAGGGAGAAATTGAAAAGATGCATGCTGCTAGGATCATTGTACCAATTAGATATTCAGAGTGGGTTAGTTTCTGTTAGAAGGAAGACAGGGGAAATTAGGCTCTGTATTGACTTCAGAAATTTAAACAGAGCCTCTCTAAAAGACAACTACCCCTTACCCAAGATGGACCATATACTTCAAAGGGTGGTTGCATCAAGAAGGATATCCCTCTTAGATGGGTTCTCGGGTTACAACCAGGCGTTAGTGCTCCCAAGTGATCAAATCAAAGCTTCTTTTACCACACCTTGGGGCACCTTTATGTATGTCAAGATGCCTTTCGGATTGATGAATACAGGGGCCACCTTCCAAAGGGCCATGGACATAGATTTCTCTAAACATATTGGCTATTTCATAATCATTTACCTTGATGACATAATTGTTTTCTCAAAAACTGATGAAGAACATTTGATTCACCTAAGAAACGATTTTGAGAAGTGTAGGAAATTTGGCTTGTCATTGAATCCCAAGAAGACACTCTTTGGTCTCCAAGAAGGTAAACTTCTTGGCCATATAATTTTAGAAAAGGAAATCAAAATAGACCCTACAAGGATAGATGGCATATTGCAGATCAGCCATCCAAGAAGCCTCAAAGAATTACAATCTTTCATTGGAAAGATTAATTTTTTTAGGAGGTTCATCCCTTGCCTCATTAATTATTACCATATACTAGCCATGCTTAAAGATGTTGCAAATGGATTTTACCAAATAAGACCATTTAATCGAAAAAAAGTTTCTTATCAAAATATCACCCGATTAGTCCAGATTTCACCAAAGACTTTTTATATCTTTTCTTTGCATCCTAACACAATAATAATGTAGAATTTTACTAAAAGAAATACTTCAGTAAGTACAATTGCTCCATATCTCATAGTCTAAGATGCCCTTCAAACATAACATCATGAAGGCAAGTCTTAGTGTTAGTGGTGGCATTAAAACATTTTAGTCTAGATGAGCATCTCACTAATTGCTGTTCTACATTGTTGTCATATTCTGTAAGTCAAGACCTAGTTTAGTAAAGTTTATCAAATTATTCTCGTAGCATGACTTAGAAATCAAGCCCACCAAACTAAAGAAGTAAGGTGATTATAAAACTTATGGCTGAATCCAACTTCCAAGCACTAGACATGAACATGGTAGACGTGTTGGAAGAAATAGAAGAATCTACTGCTCCTTTTATTGAAGAAACATTTCTGAATTCTCCTTGGTATGTTGACATTATTTATGTGCTTTTATATTTAAATGCCCCTCCTTCTTTATCCAAAACTAAAGCTATATTTTTGAAACAAAAGGCTTTGAGTTTTTGCATTTTGGATGGCGTATTATATTGGAAAAATGCTATTGGAATTTTGCTTAAATGTTTACTTGAAGATGATGCAAGAAAAATCATACATGAATTGCATGATTGAGAATGTGGAGGACACCTCTACTGGAAGGCCACAACAAACAAAATTCTTAGATCCGGTTACTATTGGCCTACCCTTTTCCCATACACTCAGAAGTTGGTCATGACTTGCCATAAGTGTCAAATTTTTGATGGCAAGAGAAAACTCCTTCCCTTACCCTTACATCCCATCAGAGTTGAGGCACCTTTTGAACAATGGGGGCTGGACTTCATTGGGGAAATCCACCCATCCTCCTCAACTCAGCATAAGTGGATCCTCACAGCCACTGACTTCTTTACCAAATCGATAGAAGCTATACCCTCCAGGAATGCTAATGACTCTGTCATTATCAAGTTTCTTGAAACAAATATCCTATCCAGATTTGGTTGTCCCAGAAAAATCATAACAGACAATGCTGCTTCTTTTAAATCCAAGAAGATGGTTGATTTCTATTACAACTACCACATAACCTTGGGCCATTGCACTGCTTAATATCCCCAAGGAAATGGATTAGCTGACTCTTCCAACAAGAGCCTCATCAATATCATTAAAAAACTGTTGGAACAAAATAAAAAATCATGGCACAGTAAACTGGTTCATGCCTTATGGGATGATAGGCTAACTACAAAGAAGTCAATAAATATGTCCCCCTATCAGCTAGTTTATGGCATGGATGCAATTTTTTCCACCTCATTGGGAGTTCCAGTCATGAAACTCCTTCAAGAAATGCAAATTGAAGAGAATGATATGCAGAGGAGAATCAATCAAACCATCCATTTACAATAGACCCGAGAAGAAGTTTATGAGAGAACACAGTTGGTCCAAGAAAATATGAAGAAGCTATTTGATAAGAGGACTAAGGCAGAAAATTTCCAAGGTTGAAATGTTGTTCTTAAATGGGATTCAAAGAGAGAAGAAAAGGGAAAACATGGCAAGTTTGAGAACTTGTGGAAAGGTCCTTACATTGTTCATGCTGAAAGAGGTCACAATGCATTTTTTTTGAAATAATTAAATGGAGAAGATCTATATGGAGGTCCTGTCAATGGCAGGATGCTCAAGCATTAATTCTGCCAAGAATCATAAAGTTTCAAAGAATTCTATTTTATCATTGTAAATATCATAGTCTTAACATTTGCATTCAAAGTTGTGAAAATAAAAAATACAAAAATAGAGAAAGAAAGAAAAGAGGGCAGATTGCCAAAAACAATAAAGGTATAGCCCCATACCAAAAAGAGAAACAAATATGAAAGTGTGCAAGCTCAAATGCCACTCCTGAAGAACACACTTCTAATTAGTCAAGCTGTCTAACCGTGACTAATTAGCTTTAAATTTTCTGCTGATAGAATAGTGAATTCGATTTTCCAAACTGTTTAATCTTGGCTTATCAGTAGATAGTTTAGGATAGAAATTAAAGGTTCAAACATGCTCAAAATATGAACCTCAGTCTCTAAAGAAAGTGACTCAAATCTGTTCCAAATTCTGAGTCAAGAAAGATGTAAATCTAGTTCCCATTAGCTCAAAATTTGAACCATAGGACAAGCAAAGACAGCTCAAACAAAGATCTAAAGAAAGCCGTAAAAAGGGGGAAGGAAATGCTTTGAAATTTCAGATCTCAAGCCTTCCATTTTGTTTTAAATTTTGTGCAAAATAATGTCTATGTGCAGCTTGTTTTTATGCCATAGATCAACATCAAGTTAGATTGTTCAATCCTAACTTGAAGGCTTTCTAAATTTCTATTATAGAATTTAGAGAATAAAGTCTGTTGTACAGTTTAATCCCAACAGGCAGTAGATTAGGTACAAAATCATATGGGCTCAACTGTTTAATCTGAGTCCATGAAGAAATAAGGAGTAGAAATAGATTAGATTTCCTGCTTTCAAAAGAATAAAATGTTGTGAAAGAGTTTTCCAATCCAAGTGCACTCTAAATGAAGAAAAAATGCTAGATCAATAGGATTGGGTAGGTAGAAAGCTTGTATGGATAAAGATCCATTGTTTTTTATGATTGCTAATATGTTTTCAGAGCAAGATCACCCCAGAAAAGGAAGGGCAACCCAATGGATGTGGCACAGGTCAGCCCCCAGAGAATACAAGTCTGAAATTCTTGATGCCTTCAAGAAGGCACCATCCCCAAGTGGAGCCACTGTTAGCCACCTATAAATTCTGTCATATCAACTGGTGGCTAAATGATTTTGGATAGCCTTCAAAAAACAATTTCATTGCTAAAAAAATTGTTGATGCTTAAAGTCTTTTGATAATATCCTATCTTTTGGATAATCGTCACTGCTTTTCCCTTTTGCAACTCATAATTTCTGTTGTAATTACATGAAGAAAAACTCCTGCAAACTCCATCTTTTCCTCCTCTTTCCACTCCCAAAAGTAACCTCATTTTACCCCTTCATATCCCATGTAAAACCCTCATTTTGATGATTCTCCCCTTTCCCCTTCATCAGAATCCCTTTGATAAGGTTTAAAGACTCCTTCTTTGCCTTATCGAAACACCCAACAATCATTGAAAATATTTGAAAATCATATTTTTATATATTATAGACTTAAGCCCCATTGGGCTAAGTCTTTAACCCTTCTCCTCCATATTCCATGGTGCTAGAACCAAGCGCTAGCCTTTGAAGCGCTTATCACATTGCCCGATTGTGATTAGCCCCTCCTTTTTAACCCCCAGGTCATATGATTCTCCATATAACCGATGGCCCCGCAGACGGGCGCCAAGCCATATTGAATATTAAATACTTCCACCCAAAGCATAAACCTTCGGTTATATGTTTTCGTCAATTTTTATTATATTGTAAACTTTACGCCGATGCAGAAATTCCAGTCAATATCCACCGTCGATCCGATCTACAGATTGACGGTGCACAGTCCATCACCCGGTCATCCCCGCTAACCACTCACCATTGCAAAAACCATGCGGTATCCATCACACTGCTTTTAAAGAGCGGGGCGATTTTTCCCATTTCACAGCGATTCCATACGCCGGCCGCCACGTGTCTTGGGCCTATTTTCAAAACCACCGCTCATCGCACGTTAACCCTCGGACGTGGACCCGGTGCGATATTGGCGTCCACCGTCCGATCTGAGGCCACTCATCGGACGGTGATCGCTCACCAGAGAAGTTCGACAGTTAACCAGGATACGACGCGGTCGTTAAAGCATCTCCGACGTCGATCTGATCTGCAGATCGACGACCCACAATTCATCGTCCTGATTCCCCCACTTTGACTTTTCGCCCCCGCTCTCGACCGTCGATCTCTGCACGATCGACAGCTCCGATTTAATTCTTCCTCCCTTTCTTTTTGATCTCCTTTAAATTAATCTCGACCGTTGGATGATGCCATCCAACAGCCACTCTCACTCCACATGTCGTCTGAAGAAATATAAACTATACATGATGGATTTCCTAATGTTTTTTGTATTGTGTAGGGTTTAAACGTTTTTCCGCTATATCTAAAGGAAATTCAAAGGCAGAGGGTGACGATCCTCCCGCCTTCGATTCACCAGAGGAAATCATTCACAGGGTTTTTAAAATTCACGTTTTATCAATGATTCGTGAGGCATTGATGCCTTACCACCTCTGCGCAGCACTGTACACCGACAAAACACAACAAGTCAATCACAAATCAGAGGATATCAGTGTCTAACACAAAACGCACCAGCCTGGAAGATTAAAGACAGGTTTAGGAGGATTAGGGCCAAAAAATGATTATCAAAAGCCCAATCTCCGATTAAAACACATTTAAAGAGCAAGATCATAAAGGTTCATCAGACAGAAAGTTTCCACCGCCACAGCTGGGGCAAATTGATTCCTCCCAGCTGCCACGTTACCACCTATGCCTCAAAGCATTCATATCAGAGGCCGAAGTTATTGATCAAGACCAGATGTCTGCCTCACAATGCAGCCAAAGAATAAATTCAGCAGACAAACTTAATGACAAAATATCAGCAGAGTTACTTTGACATCACACAGAGCCTCAAAGGTCAAAAATAGCTCCGACCGAGCTTAACTCTTAATGTAAGTTATTTAATACAGAGAACACCTATGTAATATTCTTCATTAAGCCCCCCAAAGGCCAAGGAGCCATTAAGACTATATTAATTACCTTTGGAGATCTTTATCAGATCTCACTTCCTCATTTTTCTATAAATACTTCTCTAAAAAATGAGGAGGGGGTTGGTTGATCACTAGTTGTAATTCCGAAACTCTTTGAAATAATACATCGTTTTTTGAAGTTGAAGAACAAATTGAAGTCTTGAAAGCCTTGATGATGTTGTTGCATGCTTGTTCCTGAGAAGGCTCTATCATTGGATCCATGAGCTTGGCTGTTGGTGAAGTATTCTGAACTGCTTAATGTTTTCTCCTGTTTTCATTTTGTTCCATAATTTCTTACTACAGTAGATTGAAATTTTTAGGCTAAGAAATGACTCCTGCAAGCACCTTAGACCTGTTCATCCTTCACTGTTTCATGTTTTATTCTGCTGAGGTATTTTAGAGTCTTTAATCTCTCTCTTTAGTCTTCATGCTTGCTTATTTCTATGATAGTTTGAATGAGATGGTTTCAGCATGATTTATGGTTTTCCCTGCTTGTCTGCTGCCACTTAAAAGGCAGTTATTGAAGTCTCCCTTTGTAATATTTCTGTTTACAGTAAGCCAAGGAGGTCTGTTCTAATATTTCCCTTTGTCCTTACTTGAACAGTTGTCTTAAAGGTCTTTATAGTTGTAATCATATATGTGTTAGGTGTTCCCTCTTCTATGACTGCAATTATCAGTGAATCTTATATGTTTTCTAAGTCATTTAAAATAAAATATTTGAGGAAATAGGGTGTTACCCGAATCTTAGATTTCGTTTTGAAAGTTGTTTTGAAATCATTATTTTCTTAAAGGTGTGATTTGTAGAATTTATGGTTAGCCTTGTCTACTTAATAGCTCTTTATTGTTCAAATTGTGTTTTCAAGTTCCCTTTGTTTGAGAATCAAACTTCTCTTTCTAAATCATTGATGTCCATCTCATTCCAAAAACCAAAGGATCCTGTGGCCAAGTTAGATTTTCCCTCTGATATCCCATATCCATTAATGAGTATGTTATGACCTCTTCTTGACTCCATTGCCCAATGAACCAGATGTTTCTCCTTTCTATATATCTTTCCTATATCTTTCATGTTCTGCTATATCAATTCAACCAAACAAGCAATCAAACACCTGCACTTAATAACTAGTCTAAAACCAATACTCAAAGCACACAAGATAAACCTTTGCAAACAAACATTTGAGAGATCCCTCTATGAGAACAGGAGGACTAGATCCTGGAACTCTAAAGATTGGTTCTGATGTTGCCTTGTCTTTTGATTTTCCAAAATATCAAAACACGTGACACCAACATAATGATGATCATGGTGGGACCTACTGAGAATATCGTAGTGTGAAAACCCTTCTTCAAACTTTTTAGGCCCAGTATAACATAAGTAACTTTCTTCAAGAACTACCTAACAAATGGTAATCATGATAAGACTTAATTGAATCAGTGACAAACTAAGTAGCCCTTAGGATTCTCTTAGAACCTTATCAAACCTTGAAGTTTTCAGTTACCAAGCCATAAGAGTAAAATATATTTGTTTGACACGCTAGCTAAGTGTTAAATCAGATTTAGGACACTCTCATAACCTCTAAGACCGAAATAACTCAGAAAAACCCAAAACATTTCAATTTGGCTTCATAATAAACATGGTGGTGGAACCATCCAATATTTTACCTTCATAAAAGCTAAAACGTTTCCACCTGGTGACTCCACTAGCCCCAGTAAGCCTATTTCTCATCTAGGTTCCCAAATCTCTTTAGGACTGTGTTAACCAACCTTGAGGAAGTTTAGAAGCCTATTCCCATACTAGATAAAACATCCTGAGAGGTGAAGCTTCCAAAAACAGTCCCTAAAAACCTCAACCTCTCTTGTTTTTGAAAAGCAGTCTGGCTTCACATAGGATCAACACTAGATCCCATCCGGACTCAAATCCTCCTTTAATCGTTGAAAATCCAGAAAGAATTCTGTGGCAGATTTCTATCTCTGAAATATCAGCTGCTAATAGGAGCCCCTTAAGAACAAAATCCTTCCCTGAAAACCTTGTTGTTTTAGAGGGTTCACACTTTGAGTTACATCATACAAAGATCATCTTTGAAACTAGATCTCAAGGTGACTTAAACCAAACTGACCTTGATACTGCAGATTTGCAACAAAGCTTCAGTAGAGAAGCCTCACCTTCCACTCCTCCTCACTCCCAGATTCTTCATCACTTTAGTCTTTTCCACAACAAGTCTGCTCAAAATCAGTTTGCTGGCCCAAGTGTTTCTTCCACTCCAATCCATACTACCACTATGCAAAACACTACTGTTCAGCCCACTTTCACTATTGTAAATGCACCTCTATTTCCAGCCATGACAACATGGTATGCTCCATTAGTGTTACCACAACCTCTGCTTCCCCTACCAAATGATTACCAATCCAAAATCCTTCACTTCACTGGAAAAGATTCTACAACAACTCAACATCATGTAGACAGGATAGAAGATGCATTTGATTACATGGAGATAGAAGAAGAAACTGTGAAGATGAGGATATTCGCTCAAATTTTAGGAGGAGATGTAAAGAAATGGTTTAAAAACTTACCTCCTAACAACATTAATGATCTTCCTGCCTTGCATCAAACATTCATCAACAAATGGGAACTCAAAAGGAACTCTCTCCAAATATTAGCAAAATATAGCAGCCTCAAAAGAAATCAAGGAGAGAGTGTTCATGACTACTCCACTAGGTTCAATAGCGTTTACAATGCTCTTCCACCTCACATGAAACCTCCTCAAGGCATGGCCCTAGTAAGGTATCCTGAAGGCTTTGATGCTGACATGATGTATCAGCTAAGGGAGAGGGATTAATCAACCTTAGAAGACATGCAGAAAGGAGCTGTGAGCGTAGAAGAAAACATAATTGAAAAAAGAAAGAGGTTGAGATTAGAGAAGAGGGTAACCTATAAAGATGACCTACTATCCTCAACTTCAACTTCTGACATAAAAATTGACAACCTAGTGAAGGTGATGGAGAGGATGCTTGAAAATATCAACTTAAATGATAGAGTGCCACCAAGAGAACCTCAAAATAACCAAAACAGAAATAGAAATCAGAATTATAGAAGAGAAAACAATCAAGATAAGCCAAAAGAAAGTGACCAACAGATTAGACCTCCCTTCCAACAGAACTATGTAGATCAATATGAGGAAGATAGAGAGTCGGAAAGGTTGGGAGAATCTCATGTAAATGTGATTGGATCAGACAGTGGGGATGATGTTTTCCTCAATGAGGAAGAACAAGGTTTCTTTTTTTATCAAAGTACAAACACCTATGAAGATTCTGATGACTATAGATTGGGGTTTGAAAATGCAATCATAGAGGTACATAAATAATACGATCTTAGAATCAAAGGCAATGTAGACAATTTAAAAGATAGGAACACTGATACTGCTGTCAAGAAAAACACAGAAACTCAGCCCAAAAAGACAGCAGAAAAAACCAACATTTTGACCAAGAAACCAGACATAAACAAAGACAAAAGTGTCCAACAAGATGTTGAACAAAGTACCCCTAGCACATCAGCTAGTGGTCCTAATAAAACTATCCCAATTACCAGTATAAACAAGGTTCAACACATCAAAAGTGCTGAAAAGAATACAATTGAAAAGCCAGATGTAAATATGAACAAGTCAATTGTTCCTTTCAGCCTTGAGGGAGAGATCACCAAGATAAAAATTACCATTCCCCTAGCTGAAATAGTGACCCAAGAAGTGTACAAAAACCAAGTTTTGAAAGCTTTGAACCTAGGACGTGATACTAACACCTTAAACTTGACAGATGACAAACTTGAGTTGTTGCTTGGTCCAAAAGTTGAAGGAAAATACCAAGAAGGGACTGTCCCTCCCTTCTATGTTAGCTTGAACATACATGATAAAATTTTACACAATGCCATGTTAGAATCAGGAGCTTCACATAATCTAATGCCCAAGGTAGTGATGGAAAGCTTAGGCTTAGAAATTACTAAACCATACAAAGACTTGTATTCCTTTGACTCAAACAGAGTCAAATGTTTGGGTTTAATAAAAGACTTGTGTGTTAACTTGTCCCAAATCCCTGCTAAGAGTTTAGTGATGGACATAGTTGTAGCTGACATTCCCCCTAAGTATGGCACGCTCTTATCAAGATCATGGGGATCCAAACTTCAGGGAAGCCTTCAAATGGATATGTCTTATGCCACCATCCCTGTTTTTAACCAAAACAGGAGACTATACAGGGAATCCTACATGAATTACATGGTGAGCAACATTGACAAACCAAACAACTCTCCAATCTATTCTATTCAATCAAGTTTAGATTCCTTTATCTTATGTAACAAAGGTGAAATTACTCAACAAGATAAGGAAAACATGGACAAAATTAGTTCACCAGAACAATCAAATCTTCCCTCGAATAAAATTCAAAACATTGGAAATCAACAGCAACAAGAAAATGGAAATGAGCCAAACATAATGTGGACTATAAACTTTGATGGATCCTGTAATAAAACAAGTGCAGGGGCAGGTGTTTGGATTCAAAATACGAATCAAAGTTTTTCATATAAATTAGATTTCCCATGCACTAACAATATTGCTGAGTATGAAGCACTTCTCCTAGGCTCACAATTGCTTAAACAATTAGAAGCCCAAAGGATATCAGTCCTAGGAGACTCTGAACTTATCATAAGACAAATCAAAGGAGAATACTCAGCTAGAAATCAAAGGCTTAGGGAATATCGGAACGTTGCCCTTGATCTATTGAAAACCTTTGAAAAGTATGAACTTATTTTTATTCCAAGAGCACTAAATCATCTAGCAAATGAAATCGCCTTTAATGCCAACAACTGCCAAATACTTGAGATTAATGAAAAACTTAGCGCAAAGGTAAAACAAAGGCCTGTTGTGCCTGATAACGAAGATCACTGGAAATTTTTTGACTCGGACAAACACATAGATGATTTCTTAGAATCAGAAAACGTTTTTGACATACAAATATCAGAAACCAGCCATAAAGAAAATTGTTTGTATATTGAACAAATCCCAGAAGTTGAAATGACATATACTGCTGATATAAATCATTATGAGAATCCTTTTAAAGTAGAGATGACTAACAATGTAGACCAAGAAGACTTGGAAGTCTTACCATGCAAAAATAATAAAATTCCAAGAGGTCTAGCACCTTTAGAACACCTTTTTGATTTTAACGATGTAGCCAAAGAAACAAGAATGGAGCCTGTGGAAACGAATGTAGAAGAGCATAACATAGGAAGTCTAGCAGAACCCAAGATGATCAAAATATCTAGCACTCTCCCAGCTCACATAAAATTTCAATACATACAGTTGTTCAAATATTTTATAGATGTTTTTGCTTGGGGGTACAAAGACCTAAAATCGTATGATACCAGCATCATCCAGCATAAAATCCCTTTGAAGGAAAATCAAAAGCCTTTTAAACAAAAACTAAGGATAATAAACCCCGTTTTATTACCTTTAGTTAAGTTAGAGATTGAAAAGATGCATGCTGTGGGGATCATTGTACCAATTAGATATTCAGAGTGGGTATGAAACTTAGTTTCTGTTAGAAAGAAAACAGGGGAAATCAAGCTCTGTATTGACTTCAAAAATTTAAATAGAGCCTCTTTAAAGGACAACTACCCCTTACTCAAGATGGACCATATACTTCAGAGGGTGGTTGGGTCAAGAAGTATATCCCTCTTAGATGGGTTCTCGGGTTACAACCAGGTGTTAGTGCTCTCAAGTGATCAAATCAAAACTGCTTTTACCACACCTTGGGACACCTTTCATTAGGGGAATTTTGAGATCTAAAATGGGCCTCATAAGAAAAATGTACAACAAAAATAAACTTTAGAACAACCAATAGGATTCAAGATGATGATGTCAACCATGGGGGATGATTCACCATTTTTTAAATAAAAGGGTAAAAATATTAAAAAATAATAAAATAATAAAACTACTTTTTCAACTGTGATTTTCACCTTATCTCCCAAGTACTCAAGCATGGAGTACGCTTGGATGCGAAATTTAATTCTCATCCAAAGGAGTACTCCATACCGCATACTAATGAACTACTACACGAAAAATGAGAAATACATAAAAAACGTGATTGCAATCACGTTTTTTTATGTATTTCTCATTTTTCGTGTAGTAGGACCCATCGAAAGTATGCAACATGGGTACTCCTTGGATGAGGAATTAAATTTCGCATCCAACAAGTACTCCCGCTCGAAATTTGAGTAAAAACTTTGGGAGATAACTTGAAAATATGAGTTGAAAAAATAGTTTTTCCATTTTTCCCTCTAAAATTTGATGATGTCATCAAATCTTATTTGATTTTTTCCACTATTATTTTATAATTTCCTTAGGAGGCCCATTTTAGACCTCAAAATTCCCCTAATGATGTATGTCAAAATGCCTTTTGGATTAATGAATGCAGGGGCCACTTTCCAAAGGGCCATGGACATAGCATTTTCTGAAGATATTGGCTATTTCATAATCATTTACCTTGATGACAGAACTGTTTTCTCAAAAACTAATGAAGAACATTTGATTCTCCTAAGAAAAGTTTTCGAGAAGTGTAGGAAATTTGGTTTATCATTGAATCCCAAGAAAACACTTTTTGGTCTCCAAGAAGGTAAACTTCTTGGCCACATAATTTCAGAAGAGGGAATCAAAATAGACCCTACAAGGATAGATGGCATATTGCAGATCAGCCATCCAAGAAGCCTCAAAGAATTACAATCTTTCATAGGAAAGATCAATTTTCTGAGGAGGTTCATCCCCAACCTTGTTGAACTATAAAAAACATTACAAACATGCTTAAGAAAGATGTTGGTGTAAAATGGACTTTACCAGCTAAACAATCATTCGAATTGTTCAAAAAATCTCTTACTCAAACACTAGTCCTGATTAGTCCAAATTTCACCAAAGACTTTTATATCTTTTCTTTTGCATCCGAACATACAATAGCTGCAGTTTTACTTCAAAAGAATAATTCATGGCAAGAACAACCAATATCCTTTTTTAGTAGGGCCTTAAGAGATGCTCCTCTCAAATATAACATCATGGAGAAGCAAGCCTTAGCATTAGTGAAAGCATTAAAATACTTTAGGGTCTATATTTTACACTCTCACGTAATTGCTTTTGTTCCACATACTGTTGTCAAAGACATTCTAAGTCAAGACCTTGATGGTAAAAGGGGAAAATGGATTGCAACTATTCTTGAGTATGACTTAGAAATCAGGCCCACCAAACTAGTTAAAGGGCAGGGATTAGCAAAACTTATGGCTGAATCCAACTTCCAAGCACTAGACATGAACATGGTAGACGTGTTGGAAGAAATAGAAGAATCTACTGCTCCTTTTATTGAAGAAACATTTCTGAATTCTCCTTGGTATGCTGACATTATTTATGTGCTTTTATATTTAAATGCCCCTCCTTCTTTATCCAAAACTAAATCTAGATTTTTGAAACAAAAGGCTTTGAGTTTTTGCATTTTTGATGGGGTATTATATTGGAAAAATGCTGTTGGAATTTTGCTTAAATGTTTACTTGAAGATGATGTAGGAAAAATCATACATGAATTGCATGACGGAGAATGTGGAGGACACCTCTATTGGAAGGTCACAACAAACAAAATTCTTAGATCCGGTTAATATTGGCCTACCCTTTTCCCAGACACTCAGAAGTAGGTCATGACTTGCCATAAGTGTCAAATTTTCGATGGCAAGAGAAAACTCCTTCCCTTACCCTTACATCCCATCAAAGTTGAGGCATCTTTTGAACAATGGGGGCTGGACTTCATTGGGGAAATCCACCCATCCTCCTTAGCTCAGCATAAGTGGATCCTCACATCCACTGAATTCTTTACCAAATGGATAGAAGCTATACCCTCCAGGAATGCTAATGACTCTATCATTATCAAGTTTCTTGAAACAAATATCCTATCCAGATTTGGTTGTCCCAGAAAAATCATAACAGACAATGCTGCTGCTTTTAAATCCAAGAATATGGTTGATTTCTGTTACAAATGCCACATAACCTTGGGCCATTCCACAACTTACTATTCCTAAGGAAATGGATTAGCTGAATCTTCCAACAAGAGCCTCATCAATATCATTAAAAAACTGTTGGAACAAAATCAAAAATCATGGCATAGTAAACTGGTTCATGCCTTATGGGCTAATAGGCTAACTACAAAGAAGTCAATAAATATGTCCCCCTATCAGCTAGTTTATGGCATGGATGCAGTTTTTCCCACCTCATTGGGAGTTCCAGTCATGAAACTCCTTCAAGAAGTGCAGATTGAAGAGAATGATATGCAGAAGAGAATCAATCAAACCATCCATTTACAACAGACCCGAGAAGAAGTATATGATAGAACACAGTTGGTCCAAGAAAATATGAAGAAGCTATTTGATAAGAGGACTAAGGCAGACAATTTCCAAGTTGGAAATGTTGTTCTTAAATGGGATTCAAGGAGAGAAGAAAAGGGAAAACATGGCAAGTTTGAGAACTTGTGGAAAGGTCCTTACATTGTTCATGCTGAAAGATGTCACAATGCATTTTTCTTGAAAGAATTGAATGGAGAAGATCTATATGGAGGTCCTGTCAATGGCAGGATGCTCAAGCATTACTTCTGCCAAGAATCATAAAGTTTCAAAGCATTCTATTTTATCATTGTAAATATCATAGTCTTAACATTTGCATTCAAAGTTATGAAAATAAAAAATACAAAAACAGAGAAAGAAAGAAAAGAGGGCAGATTTCCAAAAACAATAAAGGTATAGCCCCATACCAAAAAGAGAAACAAATCTGAAAGTGTGCAAGCTCAAATGCCACTCCTGAAGAACACACTTCTAATTTGTCAAACTGTCTAACCGTGACTAATTAGATTTAAATTTTCTGCTGATAAGATAGTGAATTCGATTTGCCAAACTGTTTAATCTTGGCTTATCATTAGATAGTTTAGGATAGAAATTAAAGGTTCAAACATGCTCAAAATATAAACCTCAGTCTCTAAAGAAAGTGACTCAAATCTGTTCCAAATTCTGAGTCAAGAAAGATGTAAAGTTGGTTCCCATTAGCTGAAAATCTGAACTATAGGACAAGCAAAGACATCTCAAGCAAAGATCTAAACATAGCTGTAAAAAGGGGGAAGGAAATGCTTTGAAATTTCAGATCTCAAGCCTTCCATTTTGTTTTAAATTTTGTGCAAAATAATGTCTATGTGCAGCTTGTTTTTATGCCATAGACCAGCATCAAGTTAGATTGTTCAATCCTAACTTGATTGCTTTCTAAATTTCTGTTATAGAATTTAGAGAATAAAGTCTGTTGGACAGTTTAATCCCAACAGGAAGTAGATTAGGTAGAGAATCATATGGGCTCAATTGTTTAATATGAGTCCATGAATAAATAAGGAGTAGAAATAGATTATATTTCCTACTTTCAAAAGAATAAAATGTTGTGAAAGAGTTTGCCAATCCAAGTGCACTCTAAATGAAGAAAAAATGCTAGATCAGTAGGATTGGGTTGGTAGAAAGCTTGTATGGATAAAGATCCATTGTTTTTTATGACTGCTAATATGTTTTCAGAGCAAGATCACTCCAGCAAAGGAAGGGCAGCCCAATGGATGTGGCACAGGTCAGCCCCCAGAGAATACAAATATGAAATTCTTGATGCCTTCAAGAAGGCACCATCCCCAAGTGGAGCCACTGTTAGCCACCTATAAATTCTGTCATAGCAACTGGTGGCTAAATGATTTTGGATAGCCTTCAAGAAACAATTTCATTGCTAAAAAAATTGTTGATGCTTAAAGTCTTTTGATAATATCCTATCTTTTGGATAATCGTCACTGCTTTTCCCCTTTGCAACTCATAATTTCTGTTGTCATTACATGAAGAAAAACTCCTGCAAACTCCATCTTTTCCTCCTCTTTCCACTCCCAAAACTAACCTCATTTTACCCCTTCATCTCCCATGAAAAACCCTCATTTTGATGATTCTCCCCTTTCCCCTTCATCAGAATTCCTTTGATAAGGTTTAAAGACTCTTTCTTTGCCTTATCGAAACACCCAACAATCATTGAAAATCTTTGAAAATCATATTTTTATATATTATAGACTTAAGCCCCCTTGGGCTAAGTCTTTAACCCTTCTCCTCCATATGCCATGGTGCTAGAACCAAGCGCTAGCCTTCGAAGCGCTTATTGCATTGCTCGATTGTGATTAGCCCCTCCTTTTTAACCCCCAGGTCATATGATTCTCCATATAACTGTTGGCCCCGCAGACGGGCGCCAAGCCATATTGAATATTAAATACTTCCGCCCAAAGTATAAACCTTCGGTTATATGTTTTCGTCAGTTTTTATTATATTGTAAACTTTCTGCCGGTGCAAAAATTCCAGTTAATCTCCACTGTCGATCCGATCTGCAGATTGATGTCGCGCAGTCCATCACCCGGTGGTCCCCACTAACCACTCACCATTGAAAAAACCACGCGGTATCCATCGCACCGCTTTTAAAGAGCGGGGCGGTTTTCCCCATTTCATAGCGATTCCATACGTCGGCCGCCACGTGTCTTGGGCATATTTTCAAAACCACCGCTCATCGCACGTTAAACCTCGGACGTGGACCCAGCGCGATATTGGCGTCCACCGTCCGATCTGAGGCCACTCATCAGACGGTGATCGCTCACCAAAGAGGTTCGACAGTTAACCAGGATACGACGCGGTCGTTAAAGCATCTCCGCCGTCGATCTGATCTGCAGATCGACGACCCACAATTTATCGCCCTGATTCCCCCGCTTTGACTTTTCGCCCCCGCTCCCGACCGTCAATTTCTGCGCGATCGAAGGCTCCGATTTAATTCTTCCTCCCTTCCTTTTTGACCTCCTTTAAATTAATCTCGACCGTTGGATGATGCCATCCAACGGCCACGCTCACGCCACATGTCCTCTGAAGAAATATAAACTATACATGCAGTATTTCCTAATTTTTTTGTATTGTGCAGGGTTTAAACGTTTTTCCGCTATATCTGAAGGAAATTCAAAGGCAGAGGGTGACGATCCTCCTGCCTTCGATTCACCAGAGGAAATCATTCACAGGGTTTTTAAAATCCACATTTTATCAATGATTCGTGAGGCATTGATGCCTTACCACCTCTGCGCAGCACTGTACACTGACAAAACACAACAAGTCAATCACAAATAAGAGGATATCAGTGTCTAACACAAAACACACCAGCATGGAATATTGAAGACAGTTTTAGGAGGATTACGGCCAACAAATGATTATCGAAAGCCCAATCTCCGATTAAAACACAGTTAAAGAGGAAGATCATAAAGGTTCATCAGACAAAAAGTTCCCACCGCCACAGCTGGGGAAAATTGATTCCTCCCAGCTACCATGTTGCCACCTATGCCTCAAAGCATTCATATCAGAGGCCGAAGTTATTGATCAAGACCAGATGTTTTCCTTACAACGCAGCTAAATGATAAATTCAGCAGACAAACTTAATGACAAAATATCAGCAGAGTTACTTTGACATCACACGGAGCCTCAAAGGTCAAAAATAGCTCCCACCGAGCTTAACTCTTAATGTAAGTTATTTAATAGAGATAACACCTATGTAAGCTTCTTCATTGAGCCCCCCAAAGGCCAAGGAGCCATTAAGACTATATTAATTACCTTTGGAGATCTTTATCAGATCTCACCTCCTCATTTTTCGATAAATACTTCTCTAAAAAATGAGGGGGTTGGTTGATCACTAGTTGTAATTCCAAAACTCTTTGAAATAATACATAGTCTGTTGAAGTTGAAGAACAAATTGAATTCTTGAAAGCCTTGATGATGTTGTTGCATGCTTGTTCCTGAGAAGGCTCTATCATTGGATCCATGAGTTTGGATGTTGGTGAAGTATTCTGAATTGTTTAATGTTTTCTCCTGTTTTCATTCTGTTCCATAATTTCTTACTACAGTAGGTTGAAAGTTTTAGGCTAAGAAATGACTCCTAGAAGCACCTTAGACCTATTCATCCTTCACTGTTTCATGTTTTCTTCTGCTGAGGTATTTTAGAGTCTTTAATCTCTCTCTTTAGTCCTAATGCTTGTTTATTTCTATGATAGTTTGAATGAGATGGTTTCAGCATGATTTATGGTTCTCCCTGCTTGTCTGCTACCACTTAAAAGGTTGTTATTGAAGTCTCCCTTAAAGTATTTCTGTTTACAGTAAGCCAAGGAGGTTTGTTTTGATCTTGCCCTTTGTCCTTACTTGAACAGTTGTCTTAAAGGTCTTTATAGTTGTAATCATAGATGTGTTAGGTGTTCCCTCTTCTATGACTGCAATTATCAGTGAATCTTATATGTTTTCTAAGTCATTTAAAATAAAATCTTTGAGGAAATAGGGTGTTCCCCGAATCTTAGATTTCGTTTTGAAAGTTGTTTTGAAATCATTATTTGCTTAAAGGTGTGATTTGTAGAATTTATGGTTAGTCCTGTCTACTTAATAGCTCTTTATTGTTCAAATTGTGTTTTGAAGTTCCCTTTGTTTGAGAATCAAACTTCTCTTTCCAAATCATTGATGTCCATCTCATTCCAAAAACCAAAGGATCTTACGGCCAAGTTAGATTTTCCCTCTGATATCCCATATCCATTGATGAGTATGTTATGACCTCTTCTTGACTCCATTGCCCAATGAACTAGATGTTTCTCCTTTCTATGTATCGTTCCTAGACCTTTCATGTTCTGCTATATCAATTCAACCAAACAAGCAATCAAACAGCTGCACTTAATAACTAGTCTAAAACCAATACTCAAAGCACACAAGATAAACCTTTGCAAACAAACATTTGAGAGATCTCTCTCTAAGAACAGGAAGACTAGATCCTGGAACTCTAAAGATTGGTTATGATGTTGCCTTGTCTTTTGATTTGCCAAACTATCAAAACACGGGACACCAACATAATGGCGATCACGGTGGGACCTACTGAGAATATCGTGGTTTGAAAACCCTTCTTCAAACTTTTAAGGCCTAGTATAACATAAGTAACTTTCTTCAAGCACTACCTAACAAATGGTAATCATGATAGGACTTAATTGAATCAGTGACAAACTAAGTAACCCTTAGGATTCTCTTAGAACCTTATCAAACCTTGAAGTTTTCAGTTACCAAGCCATAAGAGTAAAATCTATTTTTTTGACACCCTAGCTAAGTGTTAAATCAGATTTAGGAAACTCTCATAACCTCTAAGACTGAAATAACTCAGAAAAACCCAAAACATTTCAATTTGGCTTCATAATAAACATGGTGGTGGAACCATCCAATATTTTACCTTTATAAAAGCTAAAAAGTTTCCACCTGGCGACTCCACTAGCCCCAATAGGCCTATTTCTCATCTAGGTTCCCAAATCTCTTTAGGACTGTGTTAACCAACCTTGAGGAAGTTTAGAAGCCTAGTTACATACTATATAAAACATCCTAAGAGGTGAAGCTTCCAAAAACAGTCCCTAAAAACCTCAACCTCTCTCGCTTTTGAAAAGCAGTCTGGCTTCACATAGGATCAACACTAGATCCCATTCGGACCCAAATCCTCCTTGAATCGTTGACAATCCAGAAAGAATTCGGTGGCAGACTTCTAACTCTGAAAAATCAGCTGCTAATAGGAGCCCCTTAAGAAAAAAATCCTTCCCTGAAAACCTTGTTGTTTTAGAGGGTTCACACTTTGAGTTACATCATACAAAGAACATCTTTAAAACTAGATCTCAAGGTGACTTAAACCAAACTGACCTTGATACTACACATTTTAAACAAAACTTCAGTAGAGAAGCCTCACCTTCCACTCCTCCTGACTCCCAGCTTCTTCATCACTTTAGTATTTTCCGCAACAAGTCTGCTCAAAATCAGTTTGTTGGCCCAAGTGTTTCTTCCACTCCAATCCATACTACCACTGTGCAAAGCACTCCTGTTCAGCCCACTTTCACTACTGTAAATGCACCTCTATTTCCAGCCATGGCAACATGGTATGCCCCATTAGTGTTACCACAACTCTGCTTCCCCTACCAAATTATTACCAATCCGAAATCCCTCACTTCACTGGAAAAGAGTCTACAACAGCTCAACATCATGTAGATAGGATGGAAGATGCATTTGATTACATGGATATAGAAGAAGAAACCGTGAAGATGAGGATATTCGTTCAAAGTTTAGGAGGAGATGTAAAGAAATGGTTTAAAAACTTGCCTCCTAACAGCATTAATGATCTTCCTGCCTTGCATCAAACATTCATCAGCAAATGAGAACTCAAAAGGAACCCTCTCCAAATATTAGCAGAATATAGCAGCCTCAAAATAAATCAAGGTGAGAGTGTTCATGACTACTCCACTAGGTTCAATAGCGTTTACAATGCTCTTCCACCTCACATGAAACCTCATCAAGGCATGGCCCTAGTAAGGTATCCTGAAGGCTTTGATGCTGACATGATGTATCAGCTAAGGGAGAGGGATTACTCAACCTTAGAAGACATGCAGAAAGGAGCTGTGAGCGTAGAAGAAAACATAATTGAAAAAATAAATAGGTTGAGATCAGAGAAGAGAGTAACCTATAAAGATGACCTACTACCCTCAACTTCAACTTCTGACATAAAAATTGACAACCTAGTGAAGGTGATGGAGAGGATGCTTGAAAAGATCAACTTAAATGATAGAGTGCCACCAAGAGAACCTCAAAATAACCAAAACAGAAATATAAATCAGAATTATAGAAGAGAAAACAATCAAGATAAGCCAAAAGAAACTGACCAACAAATTAGACCTCCCTTCTAACAGAACTATGTAGATCAATATGAGGAAGATAGAGAGACGGAAAGGTTGGGAGAATCTCATGTAAACTTGATTGGATCAGACAGTGGGGATGATGTTTTCCTCACTGAGGAAGAACAAGGTTTATTTTTTGATCAAAGTACAAACACCTATGAAGATTCTGATGACTATAGATTGGGATTTGAAAATGCAATCATGGAGGTACCTAAACAATACGATCTTAGGAGCAAAGGTAATGTAGACAATTTAAAAGATAGGAACACTGATACTGCTGTCAAGAAAAACACAGAAACTCAGCCCAAAAAGACAGCAGAAAAAATCAACGTTTTGACCAAGAAACCAAACATAAATAAGACAAAAGTGTCCAGCAAGATGTTGAAAAAAGTACCCCTAGCACATCAGCTAGTGGTCCTAATAAAACTATCCCAATTACCAGTCTAAAAAAGGTTCAACACATCCAAAGTGCTGAAAAGAATTCAATTGAAAAGCCAGATGTAAATATGAACAAGTCAATTGTTCCTTTCAGCCTTGAGGGAGAGATCGCCAAGATAAAAATTACCATTCCCCTAGCTGAACTAGTGACCCAAGAAGTGTACAAAAACCAAGTTTTGAAAGCTTTGAACCTAGGATGTGATACTAACACCTTAAACTTGACAGATGACAAACCTGAGTTGTTGTTTGGTTCAGAAGTTGAAGGAAAATACCAAGAAGGGATTGTCCCTCCCTTCTATGTTAGCTTGAACATACATGATAAAATTTTACACAATGCCATGTTAGACTCAGGAGCTTCACATAATCTAATGCCCAAGGTAGTGATGGAAAGCTTAGGCTTAGAAATTACTAAACCATACAAAGACTTGTATTCCTTTGACTCAAGCAGAGTCAAATGTTTGGGTGTAATAAAAGACTTGTGTGTTAACTTGTCCCAAATCCCTGCTAAGAGTTTAGTGATGGACATAGTTGTCGCTGACATTCCCCCTAAGTATGGCATGCTCTTATCAAGATCATGGGGAGCCAAAATTCAGGGAAGCCTTCAAATGGACATGTCTTATGCCACCATCCCTGTTTTTAACCAAAACAGGAGACTATACAGGGAGTCCCACATGAAGTACATGGTGAGAGACATTGACAAACCAAACAACTCTCCAATCTATTCTATTCAATCAAGTTTAGATTCCTTTATCTTATGTAACGAAGGTGAAATTACTCAACAAGATAAGGAAAACATGGACCCAATCAGTTCACTAGAACAATCAAATCTTCCCTCGAATCAAATTCAAAACATTGGCAATAAACAGCAACAAGAAAATGGAAATGAGCCAAACATACTGTGGACTATAAACTTTGATGGATCCTGTAATAAAACAAGTGTAGGGGCAGGTGTTTGGATTCAAAATACGAATCATAGTTTTTCATATAAATTAGATTTCTCATGCACTAACAATATTGCTGAATATGAAGCACTTCTCCTAGGCTTACAATTGATTAAACAATTAGAAGCCCAAAGGATATCAGTCTTAGGAGACTCTAAACTTATCATAAGACAAATCAAAGGAGAATACTCAGCTAGAAATCCAAGGCTTAGGAATATCGGAACGCTGCCCTTGATCTATTAAAAACCTTTGAAAATTATGAACTTATCTTCATTCCAAGTGCACTAAATCATCTAGCAAATGAACTCGCTTTCAATGCCAGCAATTTCCAAATACCTCAGATAAATGAACAACTCAGTGTGAAGGTAAAACATAGGCCTGCCGTGCCCGATAACGAAGATCACTGGCAAGTGTTTGATTCTGAAAAACACATAGATGATTTCTTGAAATCAGAAAATGATTTCAGCATACCAATATCAGAAACGAGCCATAAAGAAAATTGTTTATGTATTGAAAAAATCCCCAAAGTTGAAATGACATATACTGCTCATATAAATCATTATGAGAATCCTTTTGAAGCAGAGGTAACGGAAAACACAGACCAAGAAGACTTGGAAATTTTACAATTCAAAAATGATAAAATTCCAAGAGGTCTAGCACCTTTAGAACACCTTTTTGATTTTAACGATGTAGCCAAAGAACCAAGAGTGGAGCCTGTGGAAATGAATGTAGAAGAGCATAACATATGCATTCTAGCGAAACCCAAGATGATCAAGCTATCTAGCACTCTCCCAGCTCGCATAAAATTGCAGTACATGGAGCTGTTAAAAGAGTTAAAAGATGTTTTTGCTTGGGGATACAAAGACCTAAAATCGTATGATACCAACATCATGCAGCATAAAATCCCTTTGAAGGAAAATAAAAAGCCTTTTAGAAAAAAACTAAGGAGAATAAACCCTGTTTTATTACCTTTAGTTAGGGCAGAAATTGAAAAGATGCATGCTGCTGGGATCATTGTGCCAATCAGGTATTCATAGTGGGTATCAAACTTAGTTTCTGTTAGAAAGAAAACCGGGAAAATCAGGCTTTGTATTGACTTCAGAAATTTAAATAGAGCCTCTTTAAAAGACAACTACCCCTTACCCCAGATGGACCATATACTTCAAAGGGTAGTTGGGTCAAGAAGGATTTACCTCTTAGATGGGTTCTCGGGTTACAACCAGGTGTTAGTGCTCCCAAGTGATCAAATCAAAATTGTTTTTACCACACCTTGGGGCACCTTTATGTATGTCAAAATGCCTTTCGGATTAATGAATGCAGGGGCCACTTTCCAAAGGGCCATGGACATAGCCTTTTATGAAGATATTGACTATTTCATAATAATTTACCTTGATGACATAATTGTTTTCTCAAAAACTGATGAAGAACATTTGATTCACCTAAGAAAAGTTTTCGAGAAGTGTAGGAAATTTGGTTTATCATTGAATCCCAAGAAAACACTTTTTGGTCTCCAAGAAGGTAAAATTCTTGGCCACATAATTTCAGAAGAGGGAATCAAAATAGACCCTACAAGGATAGATGGCATATTGCAGATCAGCCATCCAAGAAGCCTCAAAGAATTACAATCTTTCATTGGAAAGATTAATTTTCTGAGGAGGTTCATCCCCAACCTTGCTGAGCTATTGAAAAACATTACAAACATGCTTAAGAAAAATGTCGGTGTAAAATGGACTTTACCAGCTAAATAATCATTCGAACTGGTCAAACAAGCTCTTACTCAAACACCAGTCTTGATTAGTCCAGATTTCACCAAAGACTTTTATATCTTTTCTTTTGCATCTGAACATACAATAGCTGCAATATTACTTCAAAAGAATGATTCAGGGCAAGAACAACCAATATCATTTTTTAGTAGGGCCTTAAGAGATGCTCCTCTCAAATATAACATCATGGAGAAGCAAGCCTTAGCATTGGTGAAAGCATTAAAAGACTTTAGGGTCTATATTTTACACTCTCACGTAATTTCTTTTGTTCCACATACTGTTGTCAAGGATATTCTAAGTCAAGACCCTGATGGTAAAAGGGGAAAATGGATTGCAACTATTCTTGAATATGACTTAGAAATCAGGCCTACCAAACTAGTTAAAGGGCAGGGATTAGCAAAACTTATGGCTGAGTCTAACTTTCAAGCACTAGACATAAATATGGTATATGTGTTGGAAGAAATAGAAGAATCTACTGCTCCTTTTATTGAAGAAACATTTCTGAATTCTCCTTGGTATGCTGACATTATTTATGTGCTTTTATATTTAAATGCCCCTCCTTCTCTGTCTAAAACTAAAGCTATATTTTTGAAACAAAAAGCTTTGAGTTTTTGCATATTAGATGGAGTATTATATTGGAAAAATGTTGTTGGAATTTTTCTTAAATGTTTACTTGAAGATGATGCAGGAAAAATCATGCATGAATTGCATGACGGAGAATGTGGAGGACACCTCTACTAGAAGGCCACAACAAACAAAATTCCTAGATCCGGTTACTATTGGCCTACCCTTTTCCCAGACACTCAAAATTTTATCATGGCTTGACATAAGTGTCAAATATTTGATGGCAAAAGAAAACTCCTTCCCTTACCTTTACATCCTATCAGAGTTGAGGCACCTTTTCAACAATGGGGCCTGGACTTCATTGGGGAAATTCATCCATCCTCCTCATCTCAACATAAGTGGATCCTCATAGCCACTGACTTCTTTACCAAATGGATAGAAGCTATACCTTCCAGAAATTCCAATGACTCTGTCATTATCAAGTTCCTTGAAACAAATATCCTATCCAGATTTGGTTGTCCCAGAAAAATCATAACAGACAATGCTGCTGCTTTTAAATCCAAGAAGATGGTTGATTTCTGTTACAAATACCACATAACCTTGGGCCATTCCACTGCTTACTATCCCCAAGGAAATGGATTAGCTGAATCTTCCAACAAGAGCCTCATCAATATCATTAAAAAACTGTTGGAACAGAATCAAAAATCATGGCACAGTAAACTGGTTCATGCCTTATGGGCTGATAGGCTAACTACAAAGAAATCAATAAACATGTCCCCCTATCAGCTATTCTATGGTATGGACGCAGTTTTTCCCACCTCATTAGGAGTTCCAGTTATGAAACTGCTTTGAGAAGTGTAGATTGAAGAGAATGATATGCAGAGGAGAATCAATCAAACCATCCATTTGCAGTAGAGCAGAGAAGAAGTTTATGAAAAAACACAGTTAGTCCAAGAAAATATGAAGAAGCTATTTGACAAAAGGACCAAGGCAAAAAATTTCCAAATAGGAAATGTTGTTCTTAAATGGGATTCAAGAAGAGAAGAGAAAGGAAAACATGGAAAGTTTGAGAACTTGTGGAAAGGTCCTTACATTGTTCATACAAAGAGGTCACTGAAATGAGCTTAAAGAATCGACGTTTGGATCTATATGGAGGTCTTGGTCACGGTCTTCTGTCACATTACTTCTCAAGAATCATAAAGTTTCAAAAAAGGATTCTATTTTATCATTGTAAATAGCATAGTCTTAACATTTGCATTCAAAGTTATGAAAATAAAAAATACAAAACGAGAAAGAAAGAAAAAGAGGGCAGATTGCCAAAAACAATAAAGGTATAGCCCCATACCAAAAAGAGAAACAAATCTGAGTGTGCAATAAATGCCACTCCGCACCCACAAGAACACACTTCAATTATTGCACAGCCTAACCGTGACTAATTAGCTTTAAATTTTCTTTAAATAGAGAATCCATACAGGTGAAGTAGATTATAGAGGAGAAGAATAACCTGTTTCTGAGTTTTTATTAATAACCCAACGTTTCGGACTGTCTATGTGAGTCCATCATCAGGGGTAGAACGTCAAAAGTTCCTTGAAAAATGAGAGAATAGGGCAGAGGAATGTATAAATAAATAGTGGATCATGAGGAAACTCATGAAAATTTCATGAGAGTCGGCTTATGTTAGGAGAGAATTTAGGAAAATATCTAATCAAATTTTATTTATTTATTATTATTATTATTATTATTATTATTTATTTTTTATTTTTTTAAAATCAAGTTGTAATAAGGAATATTATTATAAATAGATGACATATTTTTGGAATGAAATAATTTAGTTAATGTGTTTAAAATAATATATATAATTAAATAAACTACTAAGTTATTGTGATTATTAATGTAAAGTTTTTTTTTTTTTTATTATTAAAATTTTTATTTTATATATATATATATATATATATATATATATATATATATATATTTTAAGAATGGCTTATGTAACTAAATAATCTAATAAATTATTTATTTAATTAATTTATTATTAAATTATAGTGATATTTATTTGGTTAGATAATTCCATAATTTTAATTATTAATTTATTAAATTATTTACCTATGTTATTAATCCATTTATCTAAATATTTACCATTATTTACTTATTTTTAATTTTTTAATTTTTATTTTAGATTTTATATATATATATATATATATATATATATATATATATATTTTTAAATTTAAATTTTTTAAATTTATTTATATAAATAAATAAATAAAAACAATTAAAAATTAAAATTAAAAATTAAAAAATAAGTAAATAAGGGTAAATATTTAGATAAATGGATTAATAACATAGGTAAATAATTTAATAAATTAATAATTAAAATTTACCATTGAAATTGAAAAGGATAACCAATTACCCTTCTTAGACATCCTCTTAACCAAGAAAAATGGAAAACTAAGCACCGAAGTTTATAGGAAAAAGACTCACACAGATAGATACCTTCACGCTGACTCTCATCACCACCCGAACCAGAAAATTGGCATCATCAAGACCCTAACAACAAGGGCTTCTAGAATCTCAGACTCCCACCACCTAGAGCAAGAGATAGACCATCTCTGCCATGTATTTCAACAGAATGGATATAATAAACAAGTCATCAACAAAACCATTCACCAAACCCTTAATAAGAATAACTTAAAAAGAGCCTTTGATATCCCTAAAATCTCGTTACCTTACATAAGAGGAACCACTGACAAAATCTCCAAAATGCTCAGCAAACACAACATTAAAATTGCCTTCACTCCCCCTAATACTATTTTAAACATGGTAGACTCTGCTAAAGACCCTATAAACCCTAGGCTTCATAAAGGAGTATATGTCATACCTTGCTCTTGTGGAAAAGAATACATTGGCGAAACAGGGAGATCCCTTAACATTAGACTAAAAGAACATGCTGCTGACTTAGCTTATAATCGAACAGATAAATCCGCCTTAGCAAAACATGCAGTCTCGTCCTCACATTACATACAAATAGAGGAAGCCAAACTTGTCTCTAAAGAGGACCATTACCTAAAAATGAAAATCAAAGAAGCTATAGAAATTGAGAAAAGAGGGAACAACTTAAATCGTGATGATGGTCTCATTATTAGTAACACATGGAAACCCTTAATACATCAAAACCTATCTTGACATTAAAAACTTTTAAAGTTCTAGTATAATTACATCATAACCCTTAAAATATATATATATATATATATATATATATATATATATATAATTTAAAATAAAAAATAAAAAATAAAAAATAAGTAAATAATGGTAAATATTTAGATAAATGGATTAATAACATAGGTAAATAATTTAATAAATTAATAATTAAAATTATGGAATTATCTAACCAAATAAATATCACTATAATTTAATAATAAATAAATTAAATAAATAATTTATTAGATTATTTAGTTACATAAGCCATCCTTATATATATATATATATATATATATATATATATATAAACAAAAAAATAAATAAATAAATTAAAAAAAAAAAAAACTTTACATTAGTTTATTTAATTATATATATTATTTTAAACACATTAACTAGATTATTTCATTCCAAAAATATGTCATCTATTTATAATAATATTAAATAAATAAATAAATAAATAATAATAATAATAATAAATAAATAAATAAATAAAATTTAATTAGATATTTTCCTAAATTCTCTCCTAACATAAGCCGACTCTCATGAAATTTTCATGAGGTTCCTCATGATCCACTATTTATTTATACATTCCTCTGCCCTATTCTCTCATTTTTTCAAAGAACTTTTGACGTTCTACCCCTGATGATGGACTCACATAGACAGTCCGAAACGTTGGGTTTTAAATTTTCTGCTGATAGGATAGTGAATTCGATTTGCCAAACTGTTTAATCTTGGCTTATCAGTAGATAGTTTAGGATAGAAATTAAAGGTTCAAACATGCTCAAAATATGAACCTCAGTCTCTAAAGAAAGTGACTCAAATCTATTCCAAATTCTGAGTCAAGAAAGATGTAAATCTAGTTCCCATTAGCTCTTGAATCAACCATAGGACTACAAAGACAACTCAAACAAAAGATCTAAACATCAGAAATAAGAAAGGGGGAAGGAAATGCTTTGAAATTTCAGATCTCAAGCCTTCCATTTTGTTTTAAATTTTGTGCAAAATAATGTCTATGTGCAGCTTGTTTTTATGCCATAGACCAGCATCAAGTTAGATTGTTCAATCCTAACTTGAATTCTTTCTAAATTTCTGTTATAGAATTTAGAGAATAAAGTCTGTTGGACCATTTAATCCCAACAGGCAGTAGATTAGGTAGAGAATCATATGGGCTCAATTGTTTAATCTGAGTCCATGAAGAAATAAGGAGTAGAAATAGATTAGATTTCCTACTTTCAAAAGAATAAAATGTTGTGAAAGAGTTTTCCAATCCAAGTGCACTCTAAATGAAGAAAAAATGCTAGATCAGTTGGATTGGGTAGGTAGAAAGCTTGTATGGATAAAGATCCATTGTTTTTTATGACTGCTAATATGTTTTCAGAGCAAGATCACCCCAGCAAAGGAAGGGTAGCCCAATGGATGTGGCACAGGTCAGCCCCCAGAGAATACAAGTCTGGAATTTTTTATGCCTTCAAGAAGGCACCATCCCCAAGTGGAGCCACTGTTAGCCACCTATAAACTTTTTCATATCAACTGGTGGCTAAATGATTTTGGATAGCCTTCAAGAAACAATTTCATTGCTAAAAAAATTGCTGATGCTTAAAGTCTTTTGATAATATCCTATCTTTTGGATAATCGTCACTGCTTTTCCCCTTTGCAACTCATAATTTCTGTTGTCATTACATGAATAAAAACTGCTGCGAACTCCATGTTTTCCTCCTCTTTCCACTCCCAAAACTAACCTCATTTTACCCCTTCATCTCCCATGAAAAACCTTCATTTTGATGATTCTCCCCTTTCCCCTTCATTAGAATCCCTTTGATAAGGTTTAAAGACTCCTTCTTTGCCTTATCGAAACACCCAACAATCATTGAAAATCTTTGAAAATCATATTTTTATATATTATAGACTTAAGCCCCGTTGGGCTAAGTCTTTAACCCTTCTCCTCCATATGCCATGGTGCTAGAACCAAGCACTAGTCTTCGAAGCGCTTATTGCATTTCCCGATTGTGATTAGCCCCTCCTTTTTAACCCCCAGGTCATATGATTCTCCATATAACCCATGGCCCCGCAGACGGGCACCAAGCCATATTTAATATTAAATACTTCTGCCCAAAGTATAAACCTTCGGTTATATGTTTTCGTCAATTTTTATTATATTGTAAACTTTTCGCCGGTATAGAAATTCCAGTCAATCTCCACCGTCAATCTGATCTGCAGATCGACGGCGCGCGGTCCATCACCCGGTGGTCCCCGCTAACCACTCACCGTTGCAAAAACCACGCGGTATCCATCACACCGCTTTTAAAGAGCGGGGCAGTTTTTCTCATTTCACAGCGATTCCATACGCCAGCCGCCAAGTGTCTTGGGCCTATTTTCAAAACTGTCGCTCATTGCACGTTAAACCTTGGACGTGGACCCGACGCGATGTTGGCGTCCACCATCCGATCTGAGGCCACTCATCGGACGGTGATCGCTCACCAAAGAAGTCCGAAAGTTAACCAGGATATGGCGCGGTCATTAAAGCATCTCCGCCGTCGATCTAATCTATAGATCGACGGCCCACAATTCATCACCCTGATTCCCTCGCTTTGAATTTTCACCCCCGTTCCCGACCGTCGATCTCTGCGCGATCGACGACTCCGATTTAATTCTTCCTCCATTTCTTTTTGACCTCCTTTAAATTAATATCGACTGTTGGATGATGCCATCCAACGACCACACTCACTCCACATGTCCTCTGAAGCAATATAAACTATACATGCAGGATTTCCTAATGTTTTTTGTATTGTGCAGGGTTTAAACGTTTTTCCGCTATATCTGAAGGAAATTCAAAGGTAGAGGGTGATGATCCTCCCGCCTTCGATTCACCAGAGGAAATCATTCACAGGGTTTTTAAAATCGACGTTTTATCAATTATTCGTGAGGCATTGATGCCTTACCACCTCTGTGCAGCACTGTACACCGACAAAACACAGCAAGTCAATCACAAATCGGAGGATATCAGTGTCTAACACAAAATGCACCAGCATGGAAGATTGAAGAAAGTTTTAGGAGGATTACAGCCAACAAATGATTATCAAAAGCCCAATCTCCGATTAAAACACAGTTAAAGAGGAAGATCATAAAGGTTCATCAGACAGAAAGTTTCCACCGCCACAGCTGGGGCAAATTGATTCCTCCTAGCTGCCATGTTGCCACCTATGCCTCAAAGCATTCATATCAGAGGTCGAAGTTATTGATCAAGACCAGATGTCTGCCTCACAACGCAGCCAAAGGATAAATTCAGCAGACAAACTTAATGACAAAATATCAGCAGAGTTACTTTGACATCACACGGAGCCTCAAAGGTCAAAAATAGATCCCACCGAGCTTAACTCTTAATGTAAGTTATTTAATACAGAGAACACCTATGTAAGCTTCTTCATTGAGCCCCCCAAAGGTCAAGGAGCCATTAAGACTGTATTAATTACCTTTGGAGATCTTTATCAGATCTCACCTCCTCATTTTTCTATAAATACTTCTCTAAAAAATGAGGAGGGGGTTGGTTGATCACTAGTTGTAATTCCGAAACTCTTTGAAATAATACATAGTCTGTTGAAGTTGAAGAACAAATTGAAGTCTTGGAAGCCTTGATGATGTTGTTGTATGCTTGTTCCCGAGAAGGCTCTATCATTGGATCCATGAGCTTGGCTGTTGGTGAAGTATTCTGAACTACTTAATGTTTTCTCTTGTTTTCATTCTGTTCCATAATTTCTTACTACAGTAGGTTGAAAGTTTTAGGCTAAGAAATGACTCCTAGAAGCACCTTAGACCTGTTCATCCTTCACTGTTTCATGTTTTCTTCTGCTGAGATATTTTAGAGTCTTTAATCTCTCTCTTTAGTCCTCATGCTTGTTTATTTCTATGATAGTTTGAATGAGATGGTTTCAGCATTATTTATGGTTCTCCTTGCTTGTCTGTTGCCACTTAAAAGGCTGTTATTGAAGTCTCCCTTTGTAGTATTTTTGTTTACAGTAAGCCAAGGAGGTCTATTCTGATCTTGCCCTTTGTCCTTACTTGAACAGTTGTCTTAAAGGTCTTTATAGTTGTAATCATAGATGTGTTAGGTGTTCCCTCTTCTATGACTGCAATTATCAGTAAATCTTATATGTTTTCTAAGTCATTTAAAATAAAATCTTTGAGGAAATAGGGTGTTCCCCGAATCTTAGATTTCGTTTTGAAAGTTGTTTTGAAATCATTATTTGCTTAAAGGTGTGATTTGTAGAATTTATGGTTAGCCCTGTCTACTTAATAGCTCTTTATTGTTCAAATTGTGTTTTCAAGTTCCCTTTGTTTGAGAATCAAACTTCTCTTTCCAAATCATTGATGTCCATCTCATTCCAAAAACCAAAGGATCCTGCAGCCAAGTTAGATTTTCCCTCTGATATCCCATATCCATTGATGAGTATGTTATGACCTCTTCTTGACTCCATTGCCCAATGAACTAGATGTTTCTCCTTTCTATATATATTTCCTAGACCTTTCATGTTCTGCTATATCAATTCAACCAAACAAGCAATCAAACACCTGCACTTGATAACTAGTCTAAAACCAATACTCAAAGCACACAAGATAAACCTTTGCAAACAAACATTTGAGAGATCGCTCTCTGAGAACATGAGGACTAGATCCTGGAACTCTAAAGATTGGTTCTGATGTTGCCTTGTCTTTTGATTTGCCAAACTATCAAAACATGGGACAACAACAGGTTGGATAACACTTGCATTCATTAGAGAGAGATACATGGAGAAATGCATATTTTTTTTCTCCTTTTTTTTTTGTAAGGCCTACTAGCTGCCCCAATGAGGTTTTCAACTAGTAGGTCTGCCTAGGTGCCTCAAAGGAGGTTTTCACCTACGATTTTTATTTTGTCTTTTTTTTTAACCCAATGACTGCCTCATTGAGGTTTTCAATCAGTGAGCCAATCTCAGACGCTTCAAAATAGTTTTTCACCTGAGATTTTATTCTTTTTCCTTTTTTTTCTTTCTTTTTGTTCACTTTCGTACTCTACTTGAAGAAAAAAAAACCTTTTTCAAGTATAGGAATACTTCCAATGGAGCCATGTACACATCAAGATGAAAGATAAAATCATGTGCACACTTGGAATACATGCTTTGATATGTACCTAAATATGAGAGATGAATTTCTTTGTCTGGGATTGTATCAAGTACTTTTGGAGAAGAGTGTGTTGTTGCAACTTAATGAATGTTTGGAACCATATGTCAATATAGTTTTGATGTCCCTAGTCCACTTGCTGAGTTGGATCACCTTGGATGTCCTCTTCTATTATGAAATTCAAATCTTCCTCTTTTTGTTGATTGTTCTCTTGAACACATGGAGGAAATTTTAGTAAACATGAGAAAACTTTCTCAACATCTGATTCTGATGTCGAATCTTCATCAAGTGCAACCCTCGATCTTTTGATCTCCTCATTTGGATCTTCTTCTTAATGCTGTCCTTCAATGACATTAAGAAAATCTAAATTCAAATCTTCTTCTTTTTGTTGACTGTTCTTTTGAACACATGGAGGAAATGACAGTAAACATGAGGAAACTTTCTCAACATCTGATTCTGATGTCGACTGTTCATCAAGTGCAACCCTCGATATTTTGATCTCCTCATTTGGATCTTCTTCTTCTTGATGTTGTCCTTCAATGACATTAAGAAAATATCTTCTTTGTAATACCTTTCTGGAACTAATATGTAGACCATTTAGATCAAGAGGATATGTTAGGTAGTGTTGTACCTCAACATTGTAAGTGGGCTGAGATACTTCATGGTGTGGGTTTGGAAATGGTGGTATAGGTAGTTGAGTGGGGGTGAATATATGAGATGGATGTGGTTGAGGTTGTGGTTGTGGTGGAGGTGGATGGTAGGGATATCATGGAGTTGGGTATAGAGGACATTGAGGGAAATATTGAGGATGTTGAGGATTTTCCCAATAAGGTCCTTGCCAACCATGTTTCCAAGATTGATTTTGGGGTTGAGATGGCCAAGGTTGCCAAGGAGGGAGTGTGTCCCAATTAGTTTGAGATGGATGTGAATAAGCTTGAAACTGTGGAGTGGGTCCTTGCATCATATCAAGTTGACCAAGTTGCCAAGGTCTCCTTATAGCTACATTGCCTTGCTCCATTGTCTTCTTGGTAAACTTCTTTAAACCTGGGGAACGATGAACAACATTTAGTAGCATATGATTCTGCATGGATAACAAAAATATCAACATCTTCTTTTTGCTCATTTTGTATTATTAACATTTCTACTTGTTCAGTTAGATTGATAATATTTTCTGTTTTAAAGTTACCAAGCAAATTTCCAAGTTCATCTTGCCTTACCAATGTTGATGTTGAATTACTTACTCTTTCCCTTCCTCTTGATATGCGCTACTCTTTCCCTTCCTCTTGATATGCGCTTGCATGTTTCACAAATTTCTTCAAATGACTATTGGTATACATCTCCTCTACTCATGAGATTAAAGAGATCAATCCACTCATCCCTAATAGTTCTAAGTAAGAGGGTTTTCAGTGTGTCAAATCCTAGATGATGCAATTTTGCCCTGTTAACATTATACATGAACCTCTCTATTAGATCCTCAAGGCTCTCATCTTCTTCTTGGTTCATTCTAAAAATTTATTCTTTAAGATCACGATCTTTATATTTTTCTAGAAATATCTTTTGCATATAATTCCATGATCTTATTGAATTAGTACGTAGACTCATGAACCATTTAAAAGCTCTATCCTTCAATGTTGTAGGAAAAAATCTCAGTTTTTGAGTGTGATAAGTAGCCATAAGACCTAGAAAGTATCTAAAATTCAAAGAGAAATGTTTCTGGATCCTCTGTCCTCATACCATGGAAGTTGGGAAGGAAAGATGGAGGGATGTTCTTTATAGGTACATTAATGTCCATATCTTTAATGGGAAACCCAATAAGATCTTCTTCATTGTCGTCATATCCATCCATCTCTTCTTCCTTCAAAAGTGTATGGTGATGTGGTTCTTACTGCACTACATGGTCAAGTGGGGGGGTTGGTATTGGAGAAGTATTTAAAAAAAAATTCCGAGTATCCCTACTCCTATGAGGCATGAAAATCAGATTTTTTGTATTTTTCAATATTTCGGAAACAACATGAAATAGGAAAGCAGAAAAGAATGCTAAAAACAAAATCAAATCATCTACTAGACACCTCCCCCGCAACGGTGCCAAAAAGTGGTGAGCCCTGGTATTGCACCAACAATGCTGGAATTCCTAGGGGCTGCCCTACTTTACTTTATCAACATGGGGTTCGTACAAACTTTGAGGTGACAGTGCTATATACACAAAAGATGCATTATGTTCATGTCATCCTCTTCCTCTTTACGAAAGGGTGCTATTTCTAAGGGTTCTTAGTGAAGTCTATCACACTTAAATGAAAATAAACTAAATTGCAGAAAGGAAATGACAGAAGGAAACTAAATTAAATCACTGAAAAGAAATGACAAAAATGAAACTAATTTAATTTTCAGAAAATGAAATGACTGAAAAGAAACTAAACTATATTAATGGAAAATTCAAGGGGAAAGGAAAGGGGAAGGAAAAGAAGACGACATCAACAAAGAAAGATGAAGGAGAAAAGCCTTATTGCACTCACTACAAAAAGGAAGGTCACGATGATGATTATTGTTGGAACTTGTACCGGAAAAGAAGCCAAAGATATATGGTGGAAAGGGTAAGAAAAAGACGGTAGCAACCACACAGAAAGACCTTGGATTTGACTTTGGCGATGAGGCATTGATCACAGCAGTAGGCACAAAAGGTACTCTTTCTATTCATGTTAGTTCTGAATCACATGGAAGCACTAGTTCAACAGATGAGCCTCTTCCTAATGAACGAAAGAGAATTGAGTTGTTTCATATTAGAGTTGTCATAAATCATACAAAAGTAGAAACTATATTTGATTCACGCTCTCAAGAAAATTTAATCTCAGAATCCTTGGTTAAAAATTTAGGCTTAGAAGTTAAGCCTCATCCGAAAACTTATCCACTTGGATGGATACATGACAAAGTAAAATTAAATGTAACCAAGCAATGTAAGTTTAAATTTGTAACTGCTTCTAAACTAGTGGATGAAGTAGAGTTGGATGCCATACCATTGGATATATGTGGTATTGTGTTAGGGAGTTCCTATCTTCACAACAAGAAAGAAATTTTCTTTCGACATGAAAATAAATACCAAATCACAAAAGATGGGGTAGAATATATTGTAAGAGCTCATCAAACCAAGGTCAGCGCCAGTCTTGTAAGTGAAGAACAAATGAAGAGATTGGTGAATTCCAGCAAGGGGTGTTTGCTCATGGTTGTGAGAGAAAAAAATGCAGAAATATCTGACGCTTTCCAAGGATGTGATCCAGCTCATAAAAAGGAATTATGTGAATTTATTTCTAACTATGATGAGTTGTTTCAGGAACCCAGAGGATTGCCTCTGAAATGAGAAATCCAACATGAGATCCATTTGCAGCATGATGTTCCATTGCCAAACATTGGTATGTACAAGATGTCATCTATCGAGATGGAGGAGATAAAAAAGCAAGTACATGAATTATTGGACCAAGGGGTCATCCGACCAAGTACTTTTCCATGTGGCTCGTCGATCATGTTAGTGCCTAAGAAATATGGCACATGGAGGATGTGCATGGATTATCGGGCGCTAAACAAAATCATGGTGAAAATTCGATACCCTCGCATTGATGATTTTTTAGATCAATTAAAGAATGCTATCTATTTCACCAAATTGGATTTGCGTAGTGGTTATCACCAGGTCATAATTGCAGATCAGGACGTGTGGAAAACTGCCTTCAAGACCAAGCAGGGGTTGTTCGAATGGATGGTGATTCCATTTGGACTATGCAACGTGCCAACCACATTCATGCGGGTCATGAATGATATTTTTAGGCCTTTCATTGATGAATTTGTCCTTGTATATTTAGATGATATTCTTGTATTTAGTAGGACTTGGGATGAACATGTATGTCATGTAAAGAAAGTGCTTGATGTATTAAAAAGGGAAGAATTGTATGTAAAATTGTCAAAGTGTGAGTTCGGGAAAACCTCTTTGGTTTACCTAGGTCATATTGTCGATAATGGTCAATTAAAAATAGACCCCTCCAAAGTTGAGGTGATTGTAAAATGGCCTAAGTCTTCCAATGTAACAGAGGTCTGCAATTTTCTAGGTGTAGTATAGTGAGGAGATTCATTGCCAAATTCTTCATTATTGCATCACCCTTACACACATTGACAAGTGTGAAACAATCCTTTCAGTGGGGAGGAAAGCAACAGAATTCCTTCGAAGCACTGAAAGAAAAAATTAGCACCGCAACAGTCTTGGATTTATCTGATCTCTAGCAGCCTTTTGAGATCGAAACCAATGCCAGTGGGTATGCCATGGGAGTTGTACTGTTGTAGCAAAAGAAGCCAATATGTTACCATTTGGAGAAGTTCTCCCAGGCTATCATCAATTACCCCACTTACGAAAAGGAACTGTATGCCTTGGTCCAAAGTGTGAAAAAGTGGAAAAACTACTTGATCGAAAAGGAAACCATTATCCATACATATCACTTACGCTTGCAATACCCTGTAGAAATTTGAATAATTTGTTGAATTATTCACCGAGATTATCCTGATTACACACTATTTAAGCTTCATGCATAATACATAACCTCTTCTACAATTGATCATCAATATGCGGAAATAGAAACAGTCGCATGCGCACATAAAACAATAATCAAGCACACATATCAACACAGTATGTAATGGGGAAAGCATACAGCTGAAAACCCCCAACTATCTGTATATTATAATGATAGAGAACATGTAACAATACATAGCACAAAGCTCTCACAGCTCTCAGCACTATCTCACATGCTACACACAAACTAGCACGGAAGATGAACAAGTCACGGGTTCAAATCTCCTCCACAAGTCTGCCTGCCTCTACTGCGCAATCCAAGATGAATAATGATGAGATCCAAGTTCGAATCCCACTGGCTTGTACTGCGCAATCCTCATTGGCAATCTCAATCAATGTGTGTGCAAATCTCATGCACAGCTATAGTCACAGCTGATAGTAGACTCACCCTTTCACCCACCTCTAACACTGGTCTCCACTGAACTGTCCATGCATTGCAGTTAACTGATGTGTTCTTTAGTTGATTTATGAGTTAATAATTAATGAATTAATTAATAATTAATTCACACCACTCATCACTAGTGTATTTATCAGTTAGACTAAATACAACTAGTTCAACTAAGTTAAACTGAACACAACTCCACCAACTGTCTCATCAACTCCACCAAACTCTGCCACATGAGTTCTAACTAAAGTCAACCATGCAATAGCTCAACTAACCCTTAGGAAAAGCGTATTTCCTTCTGTCAGCTGCATGTGCCACATCCAAGCATCAAACTGAAGTGCTCCAAGAGGAAAATATAATGTTTATAGTCTAAATATTATTAAGGGTTAATAATATTTGACTGTTCTATTTTTAGCCCGACAGTCTAAAAATAGAAACCGCCCAATGTCTAAAAATAGAGGTCCATATATTTTTACCAGCTCGACCAATCATCCATAAATAGCATCCTGCAACTCATAGACCATGATCCATATGTCTAAAAATAGACTTTGCGCCAAAAATAGCCTGCGGGCCCACTTAGTGAAGGCGACTTCTTTTCACTAAGCTCCATCATCTTGTTTCATTTTCAACACTCCCTCTCAAAAAGATATGGATTATCTGCAACCCCTATCCTGCCTCTGTGGTATTCGAATTTGCTCCTGGTGAGCGCCTTCGTCAAGATATCAGCATCCTGATCCTCCGTGGGAATGTATGAAAGTAACATGATTCTCCGCTGTACACAATCTCTGATATGATGGTACCTGATGTCGATGTGTTTGGATCTATCATGAAATACTGGATTAGCCGAGAGTTTAATGCAACTCTGGTTATCACAATAAATCACATTAGGCTCCAAGTGTGACCCGAACAACCCGACCAGGATCTTCCTCATCCATATGGCCTCGCATGCAGCCAAGCTTGCTGCCATATACTCAGCCTCTGATGAACTGAGTGCCACAGATCTGCACTTCTGTTTGTAGTGCCCTGCTAGCATCGACCGTCTTGAAGATCCCTCAGTTTTCTCTTTAAATCGGATTGGGCTCCACGTCACATCCGTGAAGCCACACGGCTTCACCTCATCCTCTTTATCTGTGCACCACAAACCATATCCGATGTGCCTCTAAGAATGCCTCTAAGATAGCATAATACATGCTTGCACCTTCGAGAGGAGAAAGGCTTGGTAGGCTTAACCATAGCTTGTGAAAGGCTGGTTAACGGCCTGTATATATCGGGTCGTGTATTGACAGATACATAGCGACCCCCACCAAGCGTCGTCATGATGGCATCCTACCCTAGAAGGCCAGCATCCTCCTTCCCTTGGCACCAGGGAAGAGGAGTATCAACGAGCTTGCGAGGCATGCATGTTGAACTTCTCCCATTATCTCTAAGGCATCACTTACCCTGAAAGCAAACAGTCCTCCAGCTAACATTGCCAGATTTCCAATCGGGGAAATAATGAAGGAGGCCCAAGTCCTTCATCTCAAACTCTCTTGCAAGATCCTCCTTGCATGAAAGTATCAACAACTCATCACCCGTCAAAATCAGATCATCTACATATAGTACAATGATCAGCAACTTCCCCTCCACCACAATCTGGTACAGGTTAGGATCCGCCTCATTCTTGGAGAATCCAAGTCCGGTGAAATAACTGTCTATGCATGTGTACCAAGCACGAGGTGCTTGCTTCAACCCGTACAGTGCTCTCTTGAGTCTGCACACATGCGACTCACTACTGAAGATCTCGAAACCTTCGAGCTGATCTATGTACACCTCCTCCTCAATGACTCTGTTGAGGAACGAAGTCTTCACATCCATCTGATGGATGTGCCACCCCATCTGCGCTGAGAGAGCTAGGATCGTCCGTATGGAAGAGTACCTTGCGACAGGTGAAAAGGTCTCCTCATAATCGATCCCCTCGATGCGAGAAGAGTTCCATGCAAATCTTGCCCTTGTACTTCCCCCACACTCTGCGTCGGCCGCTTTTAGCTTCACTTTGTAGATCCATCTCGAACCCACCCTTTGATTTCCCTGCAATCGCCGGGACAATCTCCCATGCTTGCTGATGTTTACCCCGACCAATCGAATCGCCACTCTTCCACCATGGCATCTACCCATCGGGGTCCTCCACAGCTTCCTAGAAAGAGATAGTATCTAGTGTTTCTGCAGACTGTCTGTCTGGATCATCACAGTCATGAATGACCATCTCCTGATTTGCTGTGCCTGCCATCAGCTGTGGACATCATCCATTGTCTCTGCATCTTGAGCAGTGTTCGGCTCGTGATGCGCTTTGCCCTCGATGGTTGGCGCATGAGTGGTCTCTTCCACTCCATGAACTACGATGTGGGCGATCCCATCACGAGCTCCTCCTTAGGAACTAACAGCTCCTCATCTACATGCAAGTGTAGCTCCCTCTCAAGCGAACACTGCATGGATTTCTCCTCCTGAAATTTTATATCCCGTCGCACAACAGTCTTGCGACTGTCTGACAAATACACCCGGTAGTTGTGAGGTGTATCAGTGTACCCCACAAATATTCCAACCTCTGCGGTTGGATCCAGCTTCCTTCTCGCATCCTTCATCACATGCATGTAGACAGGAGAACCAAAAATCCGCAAATGGGAAATATCAGGCCTCTTGCCAGAATAAGCCTCCTCTGGTGTACTCATGCCAAGAACCTTGTGAGGACAACGGTTCTGCACATACACTGCTGTATTGCATGCCTCGACCCACAAGTGAATGCAGTGACCTGAGTCAATGCAACATCGCGCGTGCGGCACCCACGATCGTTCTGTTCTTAGCTCGGCAACCTCGTTCTGGCGTGGGTTATAGAGTACGATGAGCTCTCTTTCCAGGAATCACTCTGTAGCTGCAAAGTCCTTGAATTCGGCGAGAGATGAATTCACCACCATTATCACTCTAAAGAGCCTTCACATGCTTCCCAGATTCCTTCTCAGCAACCGGCGCCTTTCACGAGAAATTTGAGTATGTCTCGCTCTTGTTAACGCATACTTGAAGAAGATCCAACATACAGAGAGAAATCATCAACAAAGATCACATAGTATGTGCTTTCTTTGTCGAAGCTACTTGTTAGGGTCCGAGTGATTTGGCCGATTGGCTAGCCAAATGACGATGTAACATCAAACCAAGCTTTGGAGCCCAAGGACCTAGCCTTCCTGGACTCAGAGAGGGCTCTCTCTATATGTGTAAAAGATATCGGTGTGTTTGCTTATGGTGTTCCGATATTAGGCTAGTTATGAAATGAGTTTTTGGTTTTTTAGTTTTTAAGTTTGTGAGGGATGAAACTGATCAACTACATAAACTGGATGACAAGATGTAGATAAATTGGGCTATGGGGTCAAACAGATCAAGGAAGCTATGAAGTGATGATGTAAAGCTGCTATATGTCCGATTTGATTCACAGTAGAAGGGATCTCTGGGCAAAATGGATTAGATGGACAATAAGTTAGTGAAAGACAAGGGATTTCAAGTGCAAACTAGTTAATAGCAGACATAAACATGTAATAGCAAGCCATTAATCATGCTAGGAATAACTATAAGCTAATCAACCATAGGAAATCAAACATTCCACGGCCATGCATAGAAGTATAAGACCCTCTATCTTTGGGAAATGGCTATCAGACTTTGGGGAAAACACATAAGACTGACTAACAACTCAAAATACTATGCTGGAACGCCTAAACATAATCTCTAAGTTATTGGGCACTTTGACAAACAAGCTTTCATAGTTTTAGGCAAAGGGCTAGATCGGGACTAGGCCTCCTTGGTTCAACAAGATGATCAACTAATCAGTCAAAGAGAAAGTTTTATGGACGGAACTATGCCATTAGGTAGGTAGGGAAAACCCTAACATCCTTTCAACATACATGGGCTTGATTATGAATAAAACTTAGCAGCAAACCTTAAGTTACTAAAAAATGAGTTAAGAATTCTTTAGCAACTAAGGGAAAAACATCAAGCTATGGTCCCGGGGATTTTGAGGTGCCTCCATGGGCATATCTCAAAATCAATCTTTACTGATCTATAGCAGCAAGAAATATGAATTATGAGTGAAAACTAGAAGACAAAACAAATTAAGAAGCACTATACCATTCTACCATGTCAAGGAATCCATCAACAATCCTTCATCATTCCTCAAAAGCATCCAAGAGGCAGTCCAAAAATCATAACTCAAGTGTATTCTTCAAAGCTCATATGACCAATGTATTCATTCTTCTCTCAAGTTCAGCCTCTGATTTACCATGAGAAGTATGGGATAAATAGGCTAGAAGGAGGAAAACCTCATGGAGCAACTAGCTATCCCATTGGCCAAGTCAAAATATCTAAATTTGCCCTTGTGGCTTTGCAAAGCCCAAGGCACAAAATATCTAATAAAATATCTAAAAAATTGCTAAAAACGGAAATTATATTGACTTTATATGATTTTCCCATGATAAAAATAGCCTAACGCACATTTGGGAAAAGCAGATTTTTGGAGTTCAAAAATTGCAAAAATACTTCATATTTATGCCTGAAAAAGGTCCCGACTTCTTTTACACTTAATGGCACGGCCTTCAGATGTCGAAATGAGGCTCATGATGGCCTGGGTCAAATATACACCTGCAAGAAAAGCTATTGAGTCGGAATCATGTCTAATAGTCTGAAAAGTCCCTCAAAACTGTACAATGGCAAGCAGAAAATAAACGGCTGTTGATATGGCGAGGCGGGAATGTGCAAAATGAAGTGTTTTTGCCAATTTGAGGGCGAATGATCTTCAAATGCCTGAAAATCGCTGGAGACCTGCTCATTGAATTAATGGAACCCATTGAGATCATCCTCCTCCTTGACAACTCATCAAACTGAAATGGCGCATTTATGAGTTTTTGTGTGAAAAAACCCAAAAATGGCAAAAAACAAAAAGTTTCCGAAACAGGCCCAAAATTGGCATGCATGACCCTCAAGGGTCCATAGAAACATGCTCCGAAGCTGAAGCCAAAATATCGAGGGCTGATGTGGTTTTTGCTTCTTTCCGTGCTAGGCGCCTCTCCTTCAATTTCTTCAATTTTTCTTGTGCTACCTTCAATTTTCGCCAGGCAAACTGATTTAGCTTCTGAAAGTGAAGGGTCCTTTTTCTCTGTAGCTCAAGATCCCTGTTTTCCTTCTCAAGCTTTGTTTCCAAATGCCGGTTAGCCCTCTCAAGCCATGCTTCCTTGTTTTCCTCAATTTCCCGCTCAAAGAGGGTAGTGAGAGGAAAAGCTTCGAATTGAGCTGGTTCTTCAGCTTTCTGTTTCTCCAAGGCTCTTCTAAACCCGATGGTTCTAGGCCTCTTTTGCCTAGGCTGGTCCTCCTCCTCTTCATCATCAAATTCGCCAATAAGCTCTTCAATTCTTACTTGCGCCTTTTCTGCCTCTTGCTTATACTTGATTGCCCTTGCCTCATGAATAGCTGCATGAAACTTCATTTGTTTGTTTTCAACCTCCAAGAAGTGGTTGAAATTCCTCGCCCTTTGAAGGTCTTCTTGTAATACCTCAATTTTCCCTTCTTTGTGAATGAGGAGGTTTTCAAGGATGCGGGCCTCGTTATCACTGTCATCGCTTGGGATAGGGATGACAGCTGATTTACCACCATGCTTGGCACTTTCTCCAACGATGCTTTTGCCTTTGAATGCCAATCTAGCGCTTTTTCTCCTTGGCAAGCTAGAAGTTGTCTTTTTGGGCAATTTCCTCTTTCTAGGAATATTTTTGGTCACTGTCAAGGTGGCAGCTTCATCTTGCTGTCCTTCCTCAACATCCTGTCCAGTTTGTGGCTCAAAAGGTGCTTCATTGATGTGGCAACTTTCTTTGTTCCTCAGCTGCTTTGGCCTCTCTTAATTTCTCCTCTGTACCTCTTCTTTGCTCCTCGACCTTGGCTATTTCTTTGTTCCTCTTCTTATGTCATTGCTTTGACCTTCAAATTCTGTTTGCTCGCTGCTCCTCTTCTTGTATCTGTTCTTTGACCTTCCAAATTCTAGCTGCTGCTGCCCACTGCCTTCTAGCTGCTGTGGTCCCTCAAAATCTGGCTGCTGTCCCTCTTCCTGTACTTGCTGCTGCTCATCAACCTCCAACTGCTGCTTTTCCTCTTCTTGTATCTGCTGACTTGGCTGCCCGGTGGTCATTTTGAGTTTTTTAGGTGTAGGCCTACTAGACAAAGGCACTGGGCGATGGACAGGCTGAGTAGGAGACACATGAACAGGAGGGACAGTGGCGAAATCTGCATGGCTAATGAATGAATCCCATGAAACCCCTTTCTTCTCCAGTTGGTGTAAAAAGATAATCTTGATCAAGGAATGATGAAAGAGAGAAGGGATTTGCTGAGGTGGAGCCTTCTTTTGGACAGTAGCTGCCATTTTCTCTATGCTTTTGGACAAAAAGTATGGAAGGTTTAATTGCCTGCTTCTGGTAAAATGCATCAACAAACGGACATGATAGGCAAAAATTTGGCTAAACCTCCCTTCACAAGTGAAATATCTCATTATGGCTTTCATCAGCGGAGCATAACTGTCAAGAAGATAGGAAAAAGGGAAAATAGCAGTGATGGTTTCCCTATGTTCAGGCTTGATGAAAGGTTTATAATCCTCTAGATCAAGATGCGCTTGTTTAAACCACTTTTCACCATGATACGGGATCTTGGTAGCCTTGGATACATACCTTGAGGAGATTTTGAAATCAAGACCCGCTAACTGGAAGTGTTTGTCCTTGAATCTCAAAGCGCACAAATGTGTAAGTGGCGAAAAACTCTTGACTTCTTCTATCCTCTGGCAGAAATCAAGACAGCCTACTTCATGGAAATTGAAAAGCACTGATGGGTGAGCATTGATTTCTTCTATGGAGATAGGCTCATATCTCTTATGTGGTCCGCCTTTGTGATCTCGTTTTGGAGGCATTCTGACTTGAAACAAGCTTTGGAAGAGGCAAACTGTCTTCAATGTATGAAAAATGCTCTGCTGGATTGAAACTGGCCAATACACTGTTTGGACAGATATGGACCCTGTGGTGTTGAATAAAATGTAACAATGTCTCTTGGAATAAGCCACCTCTGCACTTATTAAAAACAACCTTTCAACTCTGTATGCACTTCAGCTATGTAAAATTCTCAATGGGAAACCATCAATAAAGATGAGACAGTATGCTGTATAAACTTCCTGTATGTAGTGTTAAGCAATCATTCCTCCTGGTGAGTTTTGCTAGAGATCAACCAATCCTTGCATTTTGCATTTATAAGACCAATCTTCAATATTAAAACCCTGCTCTTCAGGTCATTCACCTTAAAAATACCTCTGTCAACAGATTTCTGTAGAGACCATACAGTGGAAAGAAAGGAGACTTTGTGCCTCTGGCTTTAATGTTTAAAGTTTCAACCATCAACAACTATGCCCTTTAGAAAGTGGCTCTGTTCATCTTCAGAAAAACCCTGTTAACAAATCTTCAACATGATACAATATGGTTTTGGTAGAGGCAGACCCAAGTTAGATGTATAACCAATGCACAGTGGTTTTTAAGAAACATACTTTCTGCTTGTGAGTTTAAGAGATCCACCAACACCTCCATACCCCTGCCTCCAATGTTTAACTTCTCATCAACAAACTCTGCCTTTTTAATGTGCTGTCATCTTTGGAAGCTCTCTGTCAACAAACTTACAGTAGTGAAATACAGTGGAATAGGGGCAGATCTCTAGAAAGGGCTTGTTGTGATAAGTGTTTTGATAACCCTGTTCCTTAGAAATGACCTTCCCCTCGAAACATATCACAACAGCAGCTCTTCAAAATGACACCATTCAGTGAAAGAAAAGCAGAACTAGGCTAGGTGACATATCAGTGCACTATGTTTTTTAGGAAACACACCCTTGCTTGTGGGTTCAAAAGACCTATTAATACATCTATGCTCCTGTCTCTGATGTTAGAGTTCAACCATCAAAAACCTGCGCACCAGGGAAAATGGCCCCTGTTACCCCTTAGAATCTCTCCGTCATGGTCTTCACAATGATACAATACGGTGCAAGGAAGAAACGGACTACGACTTGGGTGAAAAATACGTTCTGCAGTGGTTTAGAGCACACTCTCTGCTTTGTGAGTTTAAAAAGTCCACCAACACCTCTATACCCCTGCCTCCAATGTTTAACTTCTCATCAACGAATTCTGCCTTTTTAATGTGCTGTCACCTTGGGAAATTCTCTTTTAACAAATTCACAGTGGGAGAATACAGTGAATGAAAGGCAATTTGCTTAAGTAGTGTGCTGTTGTGGGGGACTGTGAGGACAGTTTCTCCTTTTCAAAAATGGTCAAAGCCTTTTTAACCATGCATAGTTTCAAACCACGGCACACAGGTTTTAAACTTGATTTTTCGAGATTTTCGAGGTAGGAGGCAAAGTACCTTGTGAATTTTTGAGGAGAAATCCTTTGGAGAAAACTTGAAATGCACCGGAACCCTCCAACACTGGCGCGACAACCTTTGGAGAAAACCCGTCGCGCAGAGAAAAGCTTGTCGGGTCGGCCTGTCGTGTGGTCGGGCGGCCTTGTACAGGCACGTCGCGCCAACGTACAGGCACGTCGCGCCGACGAAGGGGCCCCGTGTAAATTGCTGTCCAGGCACGTCGCGCCAGAACCCAGGCACGTCGCGCAGCTTTTTCTAGGGCAAACCTGTGAATTTCCGACCAGATTCTCTTTGTCTCGATGCTTGGGAGGCAAGGGGGTGATTTTTGTTTTGAAATTGACAATAGTTTCCCTCAACTTCATTCCTTTATATCAATTCAAAACAAGCCTTTAACGGTCTTCAAACTTTGGGAAATGAATTTTGGTTTATTTTGACTCTGTTTTGTCTTAAAACAGTGGGTTTGTCATTTTAACATATAAACCCAAATATTTACTTTGACCCCGAGCTGAAAACTGCTTTTCCTTTGAAGGACAAGGCTGGTTTTGTAAATCCGTCTTTACAGTCTTTGGCCTTTGACAGCTTCTCTAAACTTTGAATACAACAGGTACCAAGTTACTGATATAACTTTGAATTTTGGTTATGGTTTCTCAATTTCAAAAGGCGCCCCTTTTTTCCAAAATGATTTCCTGCTTATAGGTGCATTACCTATGATGTATCTATCTTTTGAATGAGGAGAAAGATGCATTTGTTCCAAGCCCTAAACTGACAATTTTATCAAACCTCCTCCTTGTCCACTTATAGCATTGTATACCTTAGCAACTGTTTATTCAGCATGAGATGGCCTGTGTTCTTTCAAAGTGTTTGATGATTGCTGCTTCCAGGTGTTTCACCAGCTTCCCTTGGGACTGTAAGTGCGCTCTTTTGATGGCTTGCTTTCACACTATACTTCACTGTTTACTCAAAAGGATCTTCTTTAGGCTTCTGGGTAGGTGATAGTGAAATGCCTTTAACCATTTCTCTAAAGCAACTGCTCCTTTTGGTATCAATAGCATACATTATTCATAACATTTCCTTCTTTCCTACTGTAGGTATAGTCTGACAGATAGTTCTTTGAAATAGGAGTACCAATACCTTTACATTATCAGCACTATCATTCATCTGTGTAATGACCTTTCTTCCTTTTTGGTATCCTTCCACTGCTTTCTTGTATCAATCAGTTTCAGCAACCTGTAGTAGCTTTGGCCATCTACTCATGCATGGAGGAGGCTCTTCATTAGCTAAGGTATTTGAAGGTTTTTTAACAATTCTGTTCGAGACAGCCTTTCTCTGAAGGTGATGGTAAGTAAACCACTTGGAAAACATCAGTCTTAGCATCTTCACTTGCAAGCATCATTGTGTGTCAGCAAAAACCTTAGCTAGAGTAATACTGTCTCCCTGCACTGTCCTAAGGGTGATTTAGATATTTGGCTTGTTCATCTCATGATTGATTACTTGACAAATAACCTTTGTGACTATGAAGGTCAGTGCTTTCTTGAAAAACCAAGAACTTTCTCCTGCTTGTGAAATGGCATTGGTTATCATCTGTTCTATTTGATCTTGTGGATAGACAGGGTACTTATGCTTTGGAATTTTCACCAATGACATGCCTTTCTTCATTTCATTATTTCACATGATTTTGAAAGTTTGAGATGAGCTCCTTTATCAGACCAAACTCCTCTTTCCTTTGAGCTAGCAAATTTCCACTATATTCCTGTTATGATCATCAGTCATATTCATAAAACCTGGAGATATTGTTTCACTGTTCAATACAAAGCAAACCTGGACCCTTGCAATCTTCTGAGTCAATACTGTCCCGCGCCCTCTGCTTATGGATGAAGGAGGCGCCCTAACCCTCTGCTTGTAAATGAAGGAGGTTCTGGGCCTTGAAAATTTACCAGTTTGCTGAGACAGTGGTGACCTTTTCTTACTGTGATTTTTATGCTGAAAAGAGCTGTAAAGTCTAGATGAGTAGCTTTCTGTTTTGCAGACATATCTAAAGGCTCAAGTTACATTTAGAAGCAGTTGTTCCTCTAACTGTAAACTCAAACATTTACTCCATGAGATGAAAGATATTTCCCGCCTTTGTAGAACCATAGAACACTGTGAAAGACCTATTAGTCAGCTTGAGGTTGGGTTTTATGCAGTGCTGAGATCTAGGGGGTGTGAGTGGCGCGACTTAGGGCTGTTTGTCAATTTCATTTGCAAAGTAAGAGGTCAGTCATGGTAGGCCTGTTGCGGATGGAGGCTTTTTGGCTTTTTGGTGATTGCCAAGGGTGAAATGTCCTAAAGCGCCACTTCCTAACATAGGGGAGACTTTTGAAATAGATGTGGATTTGCCTTTTAAAGCTGATGGGCAAACCAATAAGGCTGAAGCTAGATAGGATTGTGACAATGAGGTTTTGGTTTCGCCAGGGGTGGACTGAATAGGTAGAAGAGCGAAAAAAGTTTTGGGAGGGTTTTCTGGATGACATATTGACATAAGGAAATCAGTTTCTAGAAAACTCAGCTGAAGATATAGTCATCACTAACATGTAAAAAATACTGATGGCTAACAGTGGCTCCATTTGGGGAGGGGAGCTCCTCGTCAGGAGGTGTCCAGAATTCAGATTTTTGGCTTATGAAGACCAGTGCCTTATCCATTGGCGCAAAATTTACCCTCTCTTGATGTTATTTATGAAAAGTGACAGCATGGTTAACATCAATGATACTTCTACCTACCCCACTATCTTTCCTAACATTTTTTCTTCTCTTTGGCGCATTTGAACTAGCAGCCTTTTGACAATGTATATTTTTCTTTTTGCAAAATGAACTTATCTATTTCTACTCTTATATCTGCCGGGAGTTCAGATTAAGCTGATGAACTCCTTCATTTCTCTACCTAAAACTAGATCGACTGTCAAGATTAAGCAGTTTGACAGGATTTCATTCTCTAATCTAAAACATGAAATTTAAAAATGATCAAATCAGGATTAGGCAGTCTGATTTGTCATGCATTTGCGGCATAAAAGACAAGCTGCACACAAATGTTATTCTGCAACAAAAAGGAAACTAGACAAGCGGGGCTAAGATATACAATGTGTTTTTCATCCCTAGCTTCTCTCTTTGGTTCTGTTTTAGGCATGTGGAACCAGAATCTCTCCCTAATCTAAGCTCTGTGATAAGTCAATCTTACAAAATGTTGACTATCTTTGCACTCACTAACTTATCAGCAAATAAATTTAAACATGCTCAGCTATGATTAGGCTAGATAGCTGAACAAGACATTGAAGTACTAGTAGCGGCATTTAGACTTGCTCGCTTTCCGAAGGACTATTTTTTTTTTTTTTTTTTTTTTTGAACATGGGGCCTTACCACTGCTTTTTAGAAACTGCCCTCTTTTTCTACTTTTCACTATTTTTTGTATTTTCTGCTTTTTCACTTTTTCTTCAAACAAACTACAAATGAAAAGGTGCTCATAGGCTAAGCTTATTTTCTATTGTTGTCTTTCTATCCTGATCTAATCTGTGCACAATAGACATTTGTTTGGTGAACTCTGTTTTCCAATGCAACCAGTCAAGTAGATGCTCACATGGGTGATTCTGGTTTAGTTCTTTCATGATGCGAAAATAATGAAAAGGCCACTCCCATTTGGTTTGTTTCTGGATAGTAGAGCTTAAGTTTTTTCTCATTCTTGGTAGCAACTTGTTTATGATAGAACCCACTACCCCTACAGATTTCTCAAGGAAAACAACAAATAGATCTTGGAATAATACCTGATCTAGAGGATTTGATACATAGGATTTATTTAAGACTACTCTTTCAGACTTCTCAAGGAAAACAACAAATGGATCTTGGAATAATACTTGATCTAGAGGATTTGATACATAGGATTTATTCAAGACTACTCTTTCAGACTTCTCAAGGAAAACAACAAATGGATCTTGGAATAATACCTGATCTAGAGGTTTTGAGATATAGGCTTCATTCAGGACTACTCTTTCTTCCACTTGGCTATATTTGGGACCCCCTGGTAAAACAACTCTTCCTCATGATCACTCGAACTGTCAGACTCATCATGTATTGCAGTGTATTTTTCAATCCAAGCTGATGTGTTTTGATAGGGCGGGCTGGAAACTGTGTGAAGGTCATCAGGTTGATGGGCAGGGATACACTTTGACAGTAAATTATCTTGAAAGGATAGTGTGACAACTCCCATGTGTTTATCAACCTCTACTTCTTCATCTGCAATTTGTAACTCAATGGAACTGGGTAATTGAAAATCTGGAGTTAAGGAAGATTCTATGTCCAAAATGATTTCCTCAACTATTTCAGGCAAAGGATTCTCATTTAAAATATGCTCAAGAATTTCACCATCTTCCTCAAACTCATCATCAAAGCTGAAAAACTGTTGATTTCCAATCATGTGCATGTTATCTCTGACGGGCTGAAGTGAAGTAGAGCAAAGAGTCCGAGACTCTTCACTTACTTCTAAACTTTCAAGGTTCTCCTCATGAGTGTCATAGATGACCGGTAATGGCTACTTACTTTTCTCAAATTTATGAAACTGAGCTTCCTCCCAAAAATCAAAAACTGAATCTTCTGCAAAGTTAGCTTCTGTTTGGAAATCATATAAGTCAACATATTGATCAAACATTTGAGAATCATTAACATAAGCAATGTCACCAGCAATGTACATTGGATTGCCAGATTTCTTTTCTTCAACTTGATTTACAAATCTATTTTCTGACTTATGATATGCAGGATTAACAGGAGAAAGATCAGAGAAGTTTTGGTTATTAGTTTCTGCATCTAGTAACGGAAAATGCGTTTCTGATGGTTTGAGAGCTTCTTCCTTTTCCATTATCCGCTTGTCTATATCACTTTCATTGTATAAGATAAAAGAATCTAAATTGGAATGAGTGGAATAAATGGGAGTATTGTTTTCCATGACTGCTTGAGTTACCAGAGGTTGAGTTACTTCTAGTCCCAGGTTTTCCATGACTACTTTAGGCATGAGGTTATGGGAGGTACCCGAATCTAACATGGCATTATGTAATATATTGTCCCGTATGTTCAGGCTCACATAGGAAGGAGAAACAGACCCTTCTTGGTATTGACCTTCTATTTTCGGGCCGAATAAGGGCTCGGGTTTGTTTTCAGTTAGATTTAAAGTATCTGCTTCGCTCCCTATGTCAAAAACTTTGAAAATTTGAGATCTATACCTATCTACAGTTATTAGCTCAGTAAGGGGTATGGTAATTTTTATTTCGGAAACTTCCCCTTCGAAACTAAAAGGAGTTTGTAGTTTGGGCAGATTTGTTTCAGCTTTTTCGGACATGATCTTTTCTATGCTCTTAATTTGCTGACTCTAATTCGGGACTTTGTTTGACACCGTTACTTCGGGGGTTTTTGTAGAGGTGCTAAGAGTATCTGAGCTAAGACTTGTTTGAATAGCTTTATCCTTGTTTTGGTCAATTTTCTTGGCCATAATTTTGTTGCTATCCATGGCTTTTTTAGGGATGGTGTCAGAGGTTTTAGCAGTGTCAGGGCTACCCTTCTTGGAGTCTTGGTTTTTTCTACTTCTAAGGTTATACTGCCTATGAGCTTCTATAATGGCATTCTGAAAATCTATGACAGGATCTTCGAGATCTTCATCATTGGTTTCTTCCTGACTTGGATAGCATAACTCTTGCTCTTCTGCTGTGAGGCAAACCTTACTCTCGTTATCAGAACCTATGAGGTTCCAATGATTTTCATCAATGGGTTCAGTATCCTTATCCTCTTTATCAACATAATTCTCATTGAAGGATGGTCTGATTTGCTGATCATTTCCTCTTGGTTTATTTTGAGACTGACCTTTTCTAAAGCCTTGGTTCTGGTTTTGAGGGTTTAGTTGGTTTTCCCTAGGAGGCACTTTTTCACTCATTTTTTCCCACATCTTTGTCATGGATTTGACCAAGCCATCTATTCTAGGATCTAGGGAAGGAGATGAACTGGATACCTCATCTCTATATGGGACTTTTCTTTATAATCTAGTCCTAGCTCTTTTTTCTGCTAAATTGGCTTCTTGTTTTATGGCTACTTGTTGCATTTCCTCTAGGGTAGGGGGATCCTTGTCTCTCAGATGATATGTCATGTCTGGATCAAAACCCTCGGGGAATTTTGCCAAGACTAAACCAAGTGGGGGTTTGAAGTGAGGCGGGAGGGCGTTATACACACTATTGAACCTAGTGCAGTAAGCCTGGACACTTTCCCCATTTTCCCGTTTTAGGTTGTTATATTCTGATAGGATTTGAATAGGGTTCCTTCGGACTTCCCACCTATTTCTGAAGATTTGATGTAGTTCTGGGATGTTGTGGATGCTGTTTGGAGGCAAGCTTTTAAACCATGTTTTGGGTTCTCCACCCAGGCTTTGGGCGAATATTCTCATTCTGACGGTTTCGTCGTGTACTTCCATGTATTCAAAAGCATCGCTAATCCTACTTACATGTTGTTGGGCTGTGGTGGTGTCTTCTCCGGTAAAGTGTGGGATTTTGTCTTGATATTTATTTGGGAGAGGAGCCAAGGGCGGTGGCAACAACAAAGGTGCGTACCAGGCTTCCATGACTGGAGCTAATGGATGATGTATAAGATGAGGACTAGTAGGCGGAAATGAAGTGGTTTGAACAGTGGCGGTTTGACCAGGTGTGGCGGATGAACTTGGACTAGTGATCTGGTTTTGAGCAGATCTGGGATGATAGGAGCCAAACTGATAAAGAAGCTGGAAATCAGGAGGAGTGGTGGGTGAAGCTTCTCTAATAGGACTCTGTGGTGGGTTTAGGGGTTCAAGATCGTCGAAGTTTATCTTACTATATGATTTGCTTCTGGGAAGAGTTTGTGATGACTCTAGTTCAAAAGGTGAATCTAGTAAGATAGTGCGATGTTTAGGTACAGGTCTTGCTCTACGGATAGATCTACCAGTAGCTAGATGGTCAGTTTCAGAAGCTTGCCACAGAATCTTTTCTGGGTCATCTACTATGATAGGGGGATTTGGGTCTGGATGGGCTCTGGTATTGATTCTTCGTGAAGCCAGATTTTAGATCCAGGGTTTAGAGAGAATGGTATTGGTGAATGTTTTGGATGAGTGATTTTCTAAAATTTTACTAAGGTGAAGGATGGTCAAAATAAAAGGGATGGATTAGTGGAGTCGCCAGGTGGAACTGGGTTGTTCTTGTGAAGATAGCTATGGTCCACCACCCGTAACTACTCTGAGAATGTTTTTGGATTTTCTGAGTTTTATGTGCAGCCTATGGTTTGTTAAAGTATCCTAGACTTGTTTCAACACTTTGCTAGGGTGATGAGAACAAAAAGAGTTTACTCTAAAAAAAATGGGTCTAGGGACTGCTTACTTGTTTATGGTACCTAAAGAACTAAAGAGTCTATAAGAGTTTGCTGGACTATTATGTACTCAGTGTCCCACCATCTCCCGCTATGTTAGTGAGCGATGGGATAGGTTTATCGCATAGTAGCCTAGAGTTTTGAAAAGTAGTAAGGCTTACTAGAAGTTTAGTGGAGTCGCCAGGTGGATTGTCAGTTGCTTGAGATATACTTGTATGGTCCACCACCAGTAATGTCAAAAGCCAATCTAAGGGAGTGTTTTGGGGTTTTTTGAGTTTTATGTGCCTACAAGGTTTGGAAGAGTTTTCTATAACTGACTCATCATTTTGATAAGATGGTGAAAGAGCTATTTTCTACTCTTCAAACAATCTCTAAGTTTACTAAGCTTGATTGAGACTTCGGGAGTTACTAAGTTGTACTTAGATTGTCACTAACTCGGAAGGTCCTACTGTGAGTGTCACTATGTTAGTGAGCATTGGGATAAGTCAATCAGATAGTATTCTTAAAGGTCTCTAAAAATGAGGGAAAACTAAGTTTTAATCACTCAGGGTCCCACCGTGATCGCCATTATGTTAGGGTCCCGTGATTTGGCCGATTGGCTAGCCAAATGACGATGTAACATCAAACCAAGCTTTGGAGCCCAAGGACCTAGCCTTCCTGGACTCAGAGAGGGCTCTCTCTATATGTGTGAAAGATGTCGGTGTGTTTACTTGTGGTGTTCTGATATTAGGCTAGTTATGAAGTATGTTTTTAGTTTTTTTGGTTTTTTAAGTTTGTGAGGGATGAAACTGATCAAATACATAAACTGGATAACAAGATGTAGATAAATTGGGCTATGGGGTCAAACAGGTCAAGGAAGCTTATGAGGTGATGATGTAAAGCTGTTGTAGGGCCGATTTGATTCACAATAGAAGGGATCTCCGGGCAAAATGGATTAAATGAACAATAAGTTGGTGAAAGACAAGGGATTTCAAGTGCAAACTAGTTAATAGCAGACATAAACATGTAATAGCAAACCATTAATCATGCTAGGAATAACTATAAGCTAATCAATACATAGAAATCAAACATTCCAGCCATACATAGAGGTATAAGACCCTCTAACTTCGGGAAAAGGCTATCAGACTTTGGGGAAAACACATGAGACAAAATAACAACTCATAAACTATGCCGGAACGCCTAAACATAATCTCTAAGTCATTGGGCACCTTGGACAAATAAGTTTTCATAGTTTTAGGCAAAGGGCTAGATTGGGACTAGGCCTCCTTGGTTCAACAAAATGATCAACAAATCAGTCAAAGAGAAAGTTTTATGGACAGAACTATGGGCAGCTGATAGGTAGGTAGGGCAAACCATACATCCTACTCAACATACATGGAACTGATGAATAAAACTTAGCAACAACACCTTAGGTTACTAAAGAGCGGCTAAGAATTCTTTAGCATAACTAAGGGAGAAGAAAACATCAAGCTATGAAGATTCAGGGATTTTGAGGTGCCTCCATGGGCATGTCTCAAAATCAATCTTTACTGATCTATAGCAGCAAGAAATATGAATTATGAGTGAAAACTAGAAGACAAAACACATTAAGAAGCACTATACCATTCTACCATGTCAAGGAATCCATCAACAATCCTTCATCATTCCTCAAGAGCATCCAAGAGGCAGTCCAAAAATCATAACTCAAGTGTATTCTTCAAAGCTCATATGACCAATGTATTAATTCTTCTCTCAAGTTCAGCCTCTGATTTACATTGAGAACCTTGGAATAAATAGGCTTGAGGGAGGAAAACCTCATGGAGCAACTAGCTATCCCATTGGCCAAGTCAAAATATCTAAACTTGTCCTTGAGGCTTTGCAAAACCCAAGGCACAAAATATCCCATAAAATATCTAAAAAACTGCTAAAAACGGAAATTATATTGACTTTACATGATTTTCCCATGATAAAAATAGCCTAACGCACATTTGGGAAAAGCAGATTTTTGGAGTTCAAAAATTACAAAAATACTTCATATTTATGCTTGAAAAAGGTCCCCTGACTTGCTGGATGCAAATGGCAGCCTTCCCGATGTCGAAATGAGGCTCATGATGGCTCGTTGGAAAGCTCTCTGTGTCTGCTTTCTGGCGCAAGTGGAATCATCTCAATCTGATCTCTGAAAGTCCCTCAAAACTGTACCTGTGCGCAAAAACCCAGAAAATAGCAGACTGCTGATATGGCGGGCAGAATGTGCAAAATGAGGCTGGTTTTTGCCAATTTGAGGGGGCGAATGATCTTCAAATGCCCTGAAAATCGCTGGAGACCTGCTCATTGAATTATGGAACCCATTGGGATCATCCTCCTCCCTTGACAACTCATCAAACTGAAATGGCGCATTTATGAGTTTTTTGGCGAAAAACCCAAAAATGGCAAAAAACAAAAAGTTTCCGAAACAGGCCCAAAATTGGCATGCATGACCCTCAAGGGTCCATAGAAACATGCTCCGAAGCTGAAGCCAAAATATCGAGGGCTGATATGCTTTTTTCTTCTTTCCGTGCTAGGCGCCTCTCCTTCAACTTCTTCAATTTTTCTTGTGCTACCTTCAATTTTCGCCTGGCAAACTGATTTAGCTTCTGAAAGTGAAGAGTCCTTTTCCTCTGTAGCTCAAGATCCCTGTTTGCCTTCTCAAGCTTTGTTTCCAAATGCTGGTTAGCCCTCTCAAGCCATGCTTCCTTGTTTTCCTCAATTTCCTGCTCAAAGAGGGTAGTGAGAGGAAAAGCTTCGAATTGAGCTTGTTCTTCTGCTCTCTGTTTCTCCAAGGCTTTTCTAAGCCCGATGGTCCTAGGCCTCTTTCGCCTAGGTTGGTCCTCTTCCTCTTCATCATCAAATTCGCCAATGAGCTCTTCAATTCTTACTTGCGCATTTTCTGCCTCCTTTTTATACTTGATCGCCCTTGCCTCATGAATGGCTGCATGATACTTCATTTGTTTGTTTTCAACCTCCAAGAAATGGTTGAAATTCCTCGCCCTTTGAAGGTCTTCTTGTAACACCTCAATTTGCCCTTCTTTGTGAATGAGGAGGTTTTCAAGGATGCGGGCCTCGTTATCACTGTCATCGCTTGGGATAGGGATGACAGCTGATTTACCTCCATGCTTGGCACTTTCTCCAACTGCACTTTTGCCTTTGATGGCCAATCTGGCGCTTTTTCTCTTTGGCAAGCTAGAAGCTGTCCTTTTGGTCAATTTCCTCTTTTTAGGAACAGTTTTGGTCACTGTCAAGGAGGCAGCTTCAGCTTGCTGTCCTTCCTCAACATTCTGTCCAGCTTGTGGCTCAAAAGGCGCTTCATTTGTTTGCCCAACTTGCTGTTCCTCAACTGCTGTATGCTGCTGTTCCTCCTCCTGTACCTGCTGCTGCTCATCAACCTGTACCTGCTGCTGCTCATCAACCTTCAACTGCTGCTGTTCCTCTTCTTGTATCTGTTGCTGACCTTCAAATTCTAGCTGCTGTTGCTCACTGATCTCCAACTGCTGCTGTCCCTCAAAATCTGGCTGCGGCTACTGCTCACTGCCTTCTTTTTCTCCCTGTGGTTCACTGCCCTCTCCTTCTCTATGTTCACTTGGCTGCCTAGTGGTCATTTTGAGTTTTTTAGGTGTAGGCCTACTAGACAAAGGCACTGGGCGATGGACAGGCTGAGTAGGAGACACATGAACAGGAGGGACAGTGGCGAAATCTGCATGGCTAATGAATGAGTCCCATGAAACCCCTTTCTTCTCCAGCTGGTGTAAAAAGATAATCTTGATCAAGGAATGATGAAAGAGAGAAGGGATTTGCTGAGGTGGAGCCTTCTTTTGGACAGTAGCTACCATTTTCTCTATGCTTTTGGACAAAAAGTATGGAAGGTTTAATTGCCTGCTTCTGGTAAAATGCATCAACAAGCGGACATGATAGGCAAAAATTTGGCTAAACCTCCCTTCACAAGTGAAATATCTCATTATGGCTTTCATCAGCGGAGCATAACTGTCAAGAAGATAGGAGAAGGGGAAAATAGCAGTGATGGTTTCCCTATGTTCAGGCTTGATGAAAGGTTTATAATCCTCCAGATCAAGATACGCTTGTTTAAACCACTTTTCACCATGATACGGGATCTTGGTAGCCTTGGATACATACCTTGGGGAGATTTTGAAGTCAAGACCCGCTAACTGGAAGTGTTTGTCCTTGAATCTCAAAGCGCACAAATGTGTAAGTGGCGAGAAACTCTTGACTTCTTCTATCCTCTGACAGAAATCAAGACAGCCTACTTCATGGAAATTGAAAAGCACTGATGGGTGAGAATTGATTTCTTCTATGGAGATAGGCTCATATCTCTTATGTGGTCCGCCTTTGTGATCTCGTTTTGGAGGCATTCTGACTTGAAACAAGCTTTGGAAGAGGCAAACTGTCTTCAATGTATGAAAAATGCTCTGCTGGATTGAAACTGGCCAATACACTGTTTGGACAGATATGGACCCTGTGGTGTTGAATAAAATGTAACAATGTCTCTTGGAATAAGCCACCTCTGCACTTATTAAAAACAACCTTTCAACTCTGTATGCACTTCAGCTATGTAAAATTCTCAATGGGAAACCATCAATAAAGATGAGACAGTATGCTGTATAAACTTCCTGTATGTAGTGTTAAGCAATCATTCCTCCTGGTGAGTTTTGCTAGAGATCAACCAATCCTTGCATTTTGCATTTATAAGACCAATCTTCAATATTAAAACCCTGCTCTTCAGGTCATTCACCTTAAAAATACCTCTGTCAACAGATTTCTGTAGAGACCATACAGTGGAAAGAAAGGAGACTTTGTGCCTCTGGCTTTAATGTTTAAAGTTTCAACCATCAACAACTATGCCCTTTAGAAAGTGGCTCTGTTCATCTTCAGAAAAACCCTGTTAACAAATCTTCAACATGATACAATATGGTTTTGGTAGAGGCAGACCCAAGTTAGATGTATAACCAATGCACAGTGGTTTTTAAGAAACATACTTTCTGCTTGTGAGTTTAAGAGATCCACCAACACCTCCATACCCCTGCCTCCAATGTTTAACTTCTCATCAACAAACTCTGCCTTTTTAATGTGCTGTCATCTTTGGAAGCTCTCTGTCAACAAACTTACAGTAGTGAAATACAGTGGAATAGGGGCAGATCTCTAGAAAGGGCTTGTTGTGATAAGTGTTTTGATAACCCCGTTCCTTAGAAATGACCTTCCCCTCGAAACATATCACAACAGCAGCTCTTCAAAATGACACCATTCAGTGAAAGAAAAGCAGAACTAGGCTAGGTGACATATCAGTGCACTATGTTTTTTAGGAAACACACCCTTGCTTGTGGGTTCAAAAGACCTATTAATACATCTATGCTCCTGTCTCTGATGTTAGAGTTCAACCATCAAAAACCTCTGCCCTCAGGAAAATGGCCCTATTCACCCTTAGAATCTCTCTGTCAACAATTCTTCACAATGATACAATACAGTGCAAGGAAGAAGCAGACTCAGCTTGGGTGAAAAATCAGTGCAACAGTGGTTTAGAGAACACACTCTTTGCTTTGTGAGTTTAAAAAGTCCACCAACACCTCTATACCCCTGCCTCCAATGTTTAACTTCTCATCAACAAATTCTGCCTTTTTAATGTGCTGTCACCTTGGGAAATTCTCTTTTAACAAATTCACAGTGGGAGAATACAGTGAATGAAAGGCAATTTGCTTAAGTGGTGTGCTGTTGTGGGGGACTGTGAGGACAGTTTCTCCTTTTCCAAAATGGTCAAAGCCCTTTTAACCATGCATAGTTTCAAACCACGGCACACAGGTTTTAAACTTGATTTTTCGAGATTTTCGAGGTAGGAGGCAAAGTACCTTGTGAATTTTCGAGGAGAAATCCTTTGGAGAAAACTTGAAATGCACCGGAACCCTCCAACACTGGCGCGGCAACCTTTGGAGAAAACCCGTCGCGCAGAGAAAAGCTTGTCGGGTCGGCCTGTCGTGTGGTCGGGCGGCCTTGTACAGGCACGTCGCGCCAACGTACAGGCACGTCGCGCCGACGAAGGGGCCCCGTGTGGGGTGCGCGGGCACGTCGCGCAGACAGACGCGTCGCGCACCGGCTTTCTGGGGCAGGCACCGCGGGGTTCCGACGATTCTCTTTGTCTCGATGTAACCGGGAGGCAAGGGGAGTCGTTTTGTTTTGAAATTGACAATAGTTTCCCTCAACTTCATTCCTTTATATTAAATTCAAAACAAGCCTTTACGGTCTTCAAATCTAGGGAAATGAATTTTGGTTTGTTTTGACTCTGTTTTGTCTTAAAACAGTGGGTTTGTCATTTTAACATATAAACCCAAATATTTACTTTGACCCCGAGCTGAAAATTGCTTTTCCTTTGAAGGACAAGGCTGGTTTTGTAAATCCGTCTTTACAGTCTTTGGCCTTTGACAGCTTCTCTAAACTTTGAATACAACAGGTACCAAGTTACTGATATAACTTTGAATTTTGGTTATGGTTTCTCAATTTCAAAAGGCGCCCCTTTTTTCCAAAATGATTTCCTGCTTATAGGTGCATTACCTATGATGTATCTATCCTTTGAACGAGGAGAAAGATGCATTTGTTCCAAGCCCTATACTGACAATTTTTATCAAACCTCCTCCTTGTCCAATTATAGCATTGTATGCACTTGTTTATTGAGCACGGAATGGCCTATGTTCTTTCAAAGTGTTTGATGATTATTTCTTCCGGGTGTTTCACAAGCTTCCTTTGGTTTGTAAGTGCGCTCTTTTGATGGCTTGCTTTCACACTAGGCTTCTCTTGTTTACTCGAAGGGACAGAGGTAGATTTAAAGGCGAGTGATAGTGGAATGTCTTTATCTATTTTTAAATCAGCGCTCTATAAATATGTATACAATGTATTCAATAGTTTCTCCTTTCCACTACATGTACTGTCTGACAGACAGTTCTTTAAAAAAGGGAAAATAGTACCTTTGCACCATCAGCACGATCATTCACCTGTGTAATGACCTTTATTCAGTTTTTGGTATCCTTCCACTGCTTTCTTGTATCAATCAGTTTCAGCAACCTGCAGTAGCTTTGGCCATCTGCTCATATATGGAGGAGGCTCTTCATCAGGTAAAGTATCTGAAGGCTTTTTGACCACTATGTTTGACACAGCCTTTCTCTGAATGTGGTAAGTAAACCACTTGGAAAACATCAGCCTTAGCATCTTCACTTGCAAGCATCATTGTGTGTCAGCAGAAACCCTAGCCAGAGTAATACTGTCTCCCTGCACTGTCCTAAGGGTGATTTAGATATGTGGCTTGTTCATCTCATGATTGATTTACTTGACAAATAACCTTTGTGACTATGAAGGTCAGTGCTTTCTTGAAAAACCAAGAACTTTCTTTCTGCCTGTGTAATGGCATTGGTTAACAGCATCTATTCCATTTGATCTTGAACAAAACAGGCTTCTTATGATTTGGATGTTTACTGATGACAGGCCCTTCTAAAGTTCAACAATTCATATGGTTTGCAAGTTTGAAATGAGCTCCTTTATCAAACCAAACTCCCCTTTCCTTTGAGCTTATCATATTTCCCCTACATTCCTGTTATGATCATCAGTCATATTCATAAAACCTGGAGATATTGTTTCACTGTTCAATACAAAGCAAACCTGGACCCTTGCAATCTTCTGAGTCAATACTGGCCCGCGCCCTCTGCTTATGGATGAAGGAGGCGCCCTAACCCTCTGCGTGTAAATGAAGGAGGTTCTGGGCCTTGAAAATTTACCAGTTTGCTGAGACAGTGGTGACCTTTTCTAACTGTGATTTTCATGCTGAAAAAAAAAACTGTAGAGTCCAGATGAGAAGCTTTCTGTTTTGCAGACATATCTAAAGGCTCAAGTTACATTTAGAAGCAGCTGTTCCTCTAACTGTAAACTCAAACATTTACTCCATGAGATGAAATATATTTCCTGTCTTTGTAGAACCATAGAACACTGTGAAAAACCTAATAGTCAGCTTGAGATTGGATTTTATGCAGTGCTGAGATCTAGGGGGTGTCAGTGGCGTGACTTAGGGCTGCTTGTTAATTTCATTTGCAAAGTAAGGGATCAGTCATGGCAGGTCTTTTGCAGATGGAGGCTTTTTGGCTTTTTGATGATTGCCAAAGGTGAAATGTCCTAAAACGCCACTTCCTAACATAGGGGAGACTATTGAAACAGATGTGGATTTGCTTTTTAAAGCTGATGGGTAGACCAATAAGGCTGAGGTTAGATAGGATTGTGACAAGGAGGTTTTGGTTTTGCCAGGGGTGGACTGAATAGGTAGAAAGGCGAAAAAAGTTTTGGGAGGGTTTTCTGGATGACATATTGACATAAGGAAATCAGTTTCTAGAAAACTCAGCTGTAGATATAGTCATCACTAACATGTAAAAATACTGATGGCTAACACTACTGAGAAAGGTCCACACACGTCTGTGTGAATTCTCTCAAGGATCGTCGTGGCGCGACTGTTAAACACCATGTTGAAGCACACACATGGTGTATGAGAAAGATGAACACACACACAAGAGACTCAACACACAATGAAAGATAAACGTGAGGCTTTCTTATTTTTCCATTATACATGATGTGCATTTATAATACAATGGTGTGACTCTTGGTTTCATATTCCAAGGTCACTTGGACTCTATTGTGACTTTTCGTATTCCACACCTACCCATGTAGGATTAGGTGTTCCAACATCCCCCCTTAATCCAAAGGGGTATGTGTGAGTCCAAGAAAAGAGTTGTAATACAATATGCAAGGTATACATGGCAGCACTTGGGCTGAATCAACTCTATGAAATGTTGGAAAAAAGAGGTGGTTTTAGGATTACCACAAACACTGGAACGCAAAACTTGTTGCAGTTCCCGGAACTCTTCCAAAACTGGCAAGAAGCTGAAGGCTTCTGCTAGAGGAATTGTCCCTCATAGAAAAGGGAGACCTTCAACCTAAAAGAAGGGAGGTCTACTACCTGTGGTGGTTTTAGGTTGTCCACCAACCAAATATGATGGTTTTAGGTTATCCACCAACCGAAAATGATGGTTTTAGGTTATCCACCAACCAAAGATGATGGTTTTAGGTTATCCACCAACTGAAAATAAAATGGTTTTAGGTTATCCACCAACGGTATGCTCATGAGCATCCGTATCTCCAGCTACATCTACCGAATGCGGAATGATTGTGGCTCGGGGAGCTCGCGCCAGACTCTACGCTACAACTCTGAACATGGAATGAGAGATTGTGGCTCGGGCTCGCTTGATCTGTCGTCGAAGCTTGTACATGACCACCATTTCCCCCCCTATCAAGGACAAGGTGAGATGATGGTGAAAAATCAACTGCAAGTTTGCTCAATATCCATGAACAAGTTCTAACATGTGTCGTAAACATCTTCTTGGATGCTGATGCCCATTGCCAAGAAGCGATCCATCCAAAATGAATCTTGGTTCTTGGAGGAGGCTTGTGTCTGAAGCATCTGTGTGAAGAATGGGTGTGCCGACCACAGTGCTTGCATGGATGAAGATCAAAACAATGATCTTTCATATGGCCAACTCGATCACAGTGTTGGCATTTCTCAATCTGTTGTGGAAGTGGAGCAGGATCTGGAATAGCTGCAGGTGAATTGTCATACAAGAATCCGGCACTCTGAAATATGATGGGCTTGGTGTAGTCTGGAATATGAAAGGACACATCCTTGTCATATCCAAGACTAGTTCGGTGCTTGTTGTGGACAAGCTCTTCCCAAGGTCTGATGATGGGCTTAGGAAGTGCAGGCTGAACTGTTGCATCTGCATGTACATCTGCTCCTGTGCAAGGAACTGAATGAGGATCAACTACAGCTTTATCTTCTTTCTTCTGATGAGAGTCCTTCACAATCTTCTGAACAGAAAAAGGTTCAGAATGGTGACTCTTTTGCTGAAGTTCGTCTTGCTGAAGCTGAGTTTCCAACTACAAAAACTCAATCTTTTCATGTGCATATAGCAAACAACTTTGAATGTTACAAAGATCATCCTTCCTCATTTTTATCACATCATCAACATTTGAATGAATGAGGTCATTCAAAAACACTAATGCCTCATTGATTTTGGCCATTTCAACAACTTAGGCTCAACAAATGAAAGGGTGTCGGCTTCAACCGAAAATGCACCCGTTTACAATGTGATTCAACAAGAAAGATAAATTACTCAAGAGAACTTCCAACTATGGAAATCTCAAACTACAAAATCTGCTCCTCAAATGATGGAGGGCAATCAACAATGACTTACATCAACAACTCAAATTCACTGATTCCAACTATGAATGAAGAGGCAAATTCCACTCAAAATACAATGTCAATATCTCTGCAAAATGAATGTGTAGCAAAAACAACTGTGCAGCTGAATTTTTCCTTCAAATAACTGTTTTCAATGATGGCAAACTTGTCTTCTTTAAGAAAATATTCAGAAAATCACCCTTCAAATCAATGCCACAAATCACAATGTAAATCTGCAAATTTCAGTCCATGTGCTCCTCATATGCCATTTTCCATTTTCATTTCTGCTGTTCTTGTCTTCTCTCTTTTTCCTCTCTCTCTCTGTTGTTTTTTTTTTTTAATTAATTAAAAAAATTAGGGATAAAAAAATGGAGGGGAAAGGTATTAATTAAAGGGAAGGCAAATATTAAAAAAGGGAAGAAAATTAATTAAAAAGGGAGAGTAATTAAAAGGAGGAGGGAAAGATTTTTTAAAAATTTAAAAATCGAAACATGGGGAAAGGGATTTTAAATGAGAGAAAGGCATTAATTTTAAAATGGGGGAATTTCAAAGTAAAAAGTCGAATTATAAAAATCGTGGGAGGGGAGGGAATTTTAGAAAAGGTCGTATTAAAAATGGTGGGGGTTTTATTAATGGTGGGGGGTATTAAAAATTGCGGTATTTTATTTTGAATGGGCGGTATTGTTTTGGAGGGCGGATTTTACAATGGAGAGGGGCGGTGTTAATATATGAGAAGGCGGTATTAGATATGAGGAGTATTATATGGAGGGGGGGACGGATATATAAAAAATTAAAAAACGAAATATGAAGAGTCGTAAGAGTTTGAGATGGGGAGTGTGTGCAATCGAGCGGGAGAAGGGAGTGGTTGCAGGTTGGGGGGAGTGGGATTGATGTAGAGCAGGGCGTAGGGTTTGAGTGGGAAGGAAGAGCGTATAGCAGAATGGGAAGGCCATAAGGCGGAGTGTGGGGAAGGAAGAGCGTATAGCAGAATGGGAAGGCCGTAAGGCGGAGTGAGGGCGTATATTTGTTTGAAGCGGAGTGTGGGATAAGCCGTGAGGCGTGAGGTAATGGGAGGGCCGAGCCGTGGAGTGAGAGGATTTGAGTGAGCGATTTATAAAACGCAGAGTTATGAGAGAGGCGTAGGCGTGGAGTTTGGTGAGGTGCAGGCCGTGAGGCATGTAGGTAGATGCAGAGGCCGTGGGAAAGGCTGAAAGGCCAAGATGCATAGAAATTTTATTATTATTATTATTATTATTATTATTATTATTTTTTATTTTTATTTTTATTATTTAAAACAGCAGAGGAGTAAAAACCCTTTGTAGAATAGTAGCAGATTTTTTCTTTTCTTTCAAATATACAGCAGAATTTTCTGGAACTTATAGCAGTGAAAAATCCAGCAGCAGAAAATGCAGATATGACGAATTTTTTCAATAGAACAACTCAAATTTCTTTTGCAGTAAAAATCAAAAACTTCTTCTTCAGAAACCAGATTTAAACAGTATTCAACAGCTCTCCAAATTGTAGAATTTAAAATGCAGAGATTGCAGAAAAAAATCAGAATTTAGAAAACCTTCAGATGTGCTTCTTCAACACCACTGCTGCTTTTCTTCAAAGTCAATTTCTGAATGCTGCTCCTTCTCAAAGCAGATTTCTGAATGCTGCTTCTTCTCAAAACCAATGTTGAATTGGGCAAAATGTTTGCTGCAAAAACTCTCCAAATGCTGCAAAAATGCCAACAATTTTTGCAGATATGCACAGGCCATAAACACAAATGGCTCACTCAATTTGAAGCAGGGCCAGCAATCGCCCGCTCTGATACCATGTTAAACACCATGTTGAAGCACACACATGGTGTATGAGAAATATGAACACACACACAAGAGACTCAACACACAATGAAAGATAAGCGTGAGGCTTTCTTATTTTTCCATTATACATGATGTGCATTTATAATACAATGGTGTGACTCTTGCTTTCATATTCCAAGGTCACTTGGACTCTATTGTGACTTTTCGTATTCCACACCTACCCATGTAGGATTAGGTGTTCCAACAGCGACTATCCTTCTCGTGAAAGGTGGCTTTCACAAATTTTCCCAAGGTACACCCCTTGCACTGATCTGACTGCGCAAGAGTGCCCTTCGGAAGCCCAGTAGAAATCTGCTGTAGTATCTTCAAAGCTCCATGGTGAAGGTGGCCCAATCTCTAGTGCCACAACTCACCATCATCCCAGCTCACCACTCCTTCCGCCTTGCATGCCATTGTTGCGCAGCCATCTACTTGCAACTGATAAAGGTTCTTGACTCGAAACCCTATTTTCCGGGTTTCTCCAGTTGTCTTACTGCGCAGGAAAGCCTTTCCCTCACTGAAGACCACATCATACCCCTTGTCTTCCAACATCGCCACAGAGATCAGATTCTTCATCAATCCTGGAACATGCAATAATTCCTTCAATACGAAAAGGGTTAAAGAGTGCTCCCTCTCGGAGAAATGAGTTGTACATTGGGGTCGCCTTTGTCTCCCATTCTTCGCCCATCTCGATGCGCTCCAGATCTTTCTCCTCCGGATACGGCGCAAATCACGATCTCGGTCATGTGAAATGACGCACCACTGTCCAAGAACCATACTGATCCCATCACACTTGAAACCAAGCATGCGATTAGCGAAAAATCTAGCTCAAACTGGGAGGCCAGTGCCTCTCCCGCTGCAGATCCAGCAACCTTCTTATTTTTCTTCTTCTACGGACAATTTGTGGCATAATTTCTGTGTTGGTGACAGTGAAAGCACTTCACCTTGGACATGTCTTGCTTCTTGCCTTTCGCACCAGACTGAGAAGCTTTCTTGCTCTTCCCCTTCTTTGCTTTGGAAGCCAAAGCGCAATTTCCTTCATCAGATGCCTTTGATGAAGATCCGTCCTTGGTAGTCCGCCTTATCTCCTCTTGCATGAGATCCAACCAAAGTCGCTCCCATCCCGGCAACTTCTCCCGACCATTGACAGAGTCCTGATAGGAATGCCAACTCTTCGGAAGACCAAGGAGAGCCAGGTCCACCAAGTCCTCATCATCGACAATCACCCCCACACTTCCCAGCTCATCTCTGCATTGAGTGAACTTCGTGAGGTACTTGGCGATATTGTCGCCTTTCTCCATCTTAATGTTTCTGAGTTTATCCTTGAGCGCCAACTTCCTCTAGTTGCTCTTGCTCTGGAATAGATCTCTCAACACTTTCCACATCAAGTATGGAGAAGCTTTTCCATGCATGCTGGATACAATGTGATCCTTCACGCCCTCCAACAGAATCCTTCGACATTTCGCCATCTTCTTTTGCCAAGCCTCAACTTGAGCAGCATCAGTAGGCTTTGGGACTTCAACATCTATGAACTCCTTCAACCCATTTTCATCTAACACCGCCTCCATCATGTCCTTCCATGCAACATAATTCGAACTGCCCTCAAGGGCATATTCCAATCGCAATCCTTGATAAGACATTTTGACTTCGACACCAAGAAAACACTACTGCAAATTCGAATTCCACCAGCTCAAACTCAACCGCTTCTGGATCTGTGAGAACAAATTATTTCTAGCACAGAGATCGACTGTAGGGGAATTTACTAGATTTATCACCTTTCAAAGAAAGGATGGATCCAAAGGCTACCTGGCCCGCTTACAGACTCTGTCTACCGAAATAAATTTTAATCACTGTAATAGATCCGACGATCAATTTCGGCTCCGATACCATGTATAAATTTGAATAATAGCTGAATTATTCAACGAGATTATCCTGATTACACACTATTTAAGCTTCATGCATAATACATAACCTCTTCTACAATTGATCATCAATATGTGGAAATAGAAGCAGTCGCATGCGCACATAAAACAATAATCAAGCACACATATAACACAGTATGTAATGGGGAAAGCATACAGCTGAAAACCTCCAACTATCTGTATATTATAATGATAGAGAACATGTAACAATACATAGCACAAAGCTCTCACAGCTCTCAGCACTATCTCACATGCTACACACAAACTAGCACGGAAGATGAACAAGTCACGGGTTCAAATCTCCTCCACAAGTCTGCCTGCCTCTACTGCGCAATCCAAGATGAATAATGATGAGATCCAAGTTTGAATCCCACTAGCTTCAACTGCGCAATCCTCATTGGAAATCTCAATCAATGTGTGTGCAAATCTCATGCACAGCCATAGTCACAACTGATAGTAGACTCACCCTTTCACCCACCTCTAACACTGGTCTCCACTGAACTGTCCATGCATTGCAGTTAACCGATGTGTTCTTTAGTTGATTTATGAGTTAATAATTAGTGAATTAATTAATAATTAATTCACACCACTCATCACTAGTGTATTTTTCAGTTAGACTAAATACAACTGGTTCAACTAAGTTAAACCGAACACAACTCCACCAACTATCTCATCAACTCCACCAAACTCTGCCACATGAGTTCTAACTGAAGTCAACCATGCAATAGCTCAACTAACCCATAGGAAAAGCGTATTTCCTTCTTTCAGCTGCATGTGCCACATCCAAGCATCAAACTGAAGTGCTCCAAGAGGATAAGATAATTTTTATAGTCTAAATATTATTAAGGGTTAATAATATTTGACTGTTCTATTTTTAGCCCGGCAGTCTAAAAATAGAAACCGCCCAATGTCTAAAAATAGAGGTCCATATATTTTTACCAACTCGACCAATCATCCATAAATAGCATCATGCAACTCATATACCATGATCCATATGTCTAAAAATAGACATAGTCTAAAAATAGACTTTGTGCCAAAAATAGCCTGCGGGCCCACTTAGTGAAGGCGACTTCATTTCACTAAGCTCCATCATCTTGTTGCATTTTCAACATACCTTCAGTCATAGACCAAGCTACAACATGCTCATCATTTCAGGTGGATGGGTTTTCTACAACAATTTCATCTGTTAATAAAGTATAAGAAGGGCATTAGCAACAAAGTATAAGATATGCTCTCTCACCCTCCTATTGTTGCTTCTATTAATTTGCATAATGCTTCGTTGTCTTTTGAAAGTTATGCTGAACAATATGCTAATGATGATGACTTTAAAGAAATATATGCAAAAATAACTCATGGATCACAAGTGGACAACTATCATTTGTAGGGGAAGTTGTTGTATCACCTTGGAAAATTGTGCATACCCACAACAGAAAGAGTACATGTAATTCGAGAGGCACACACCTCTCTTATGTCAGGTCACTTTGGTGTCAAAAAAACCTGATGTCATTTACAAAGGTTTTTCTTTTGGCCTCATATGAAAAACATTGTAACCCGATTTGTAAAGGGATGTGTGATGTGTTCTGTTTCAAAGCCCTCCAATAGAAAACTCGGGCTCTACACACCACTCCCTATTCTGGGTCGTGCATGGGAAAGTGTGTCGATGGACTTTGTAGGAGGTTTGCCTATGTCTAGAAAGGGTCACTACTATTTGTCTGTTGTCGTAAACCGCTTTAGAAAAATGTGAATATGAATTCCTTGTAAAAAGCAGGTTACTACTGAGCAAACTGCTTATCTTTTCTTTCAGTTTGTTTGGGTCCACTTTTGGTTTCCCACATTGAGTGTGTCAGATCGAGACTCTCACCTCCTTGGAGAGTTTTGTACCAGCTTGTGGTGAATGATGGACACCAAGTTGAAGAGAAGTACAACATTCCATCCAAAAACCGACGAAAAGACAGAGGTCGTCAACCATACTGTGGTACACTTATTGCGGGGTTATTGCAGAAAACATCCCAAGTTGTGGGATGGGCATCTTCCATATGTGCAACATACCTACAACCGAGCAGTGCATTCTTCTACACAACATTCACCATTTGAGACATGTTTTGGTTACCTACCAAAGGACCCTTTTGACATGATTTATGGAAGGGATGAAGATGCCAGTGGATGTGACGACAGGGACAAAGCACAGCGGTTCATCCAACGGATATAGATAATTCACCAAGCAGTGCAGGAGCAGTTGGAAAAGAGTCAGGCTTGATATAAGGCACGACATGATAAGCACCGAGTCGGCCATCAATTTCAAGTTGGTGACAAGGTGTGGTTCCATATCAGCAAGGATCAAATGAAGGGGGAAGGCAAGAAATTGCGACCAATCTGGTATGGTCCATTTACCATATTGGAGAAGATTGGGAATAACGCTTTCTGAATCGATTTTCCTGTATACATGCAGATGTACTCGGTCGTGAATGTCGAGAATATGAAACTTTATGAACCACCATTGATTATGGACACCGAGGAGGTAGTTTCAGTGCTTACAGTGGATGAATTTGCACCGGAGTATATCGATGAATTGCCAGAAGACATCATTATCGATTGAAGAACCAGGACTTCACGACAGGGAGATGTGGAATATCTCTATGTTGGTTTCAAAGGGATGCACCCAAGTAAAGCTAAATGGCTGGAAAAGGAGAAAGTGAGGAAGAAATTCTCTCACTTGACTATTGATTGATAAGGATTTTGGGGGTCAAAAAGCTCTTCAGTGGGGAGGAATGATCTAGGAGGATCATATAGGTCCAAGTACAAGTGGCTTAAGTACAAAGGCTCAAAAGTCAAAGTGTCAGAAATGTGGCAAACTCAGTGTCAAGTTGAAGATCTAGTCTTTCTCATTCCAATGACGCATACGACACTCAATTCCAAGTCTGTATGTAGGAGTTAGAAGCAATCAAAGTTTATGGGTTGACTTGGTGATGTGGCAGCTTAAGGAGGCAATGAATTTTCAGAAATCTAGCCACCAGATTTTGGGAAAAATTGTGGAGCCATTAAATTGACTCCTTCGGTCGAATTCTAGAAATTAAAAAAAAAAAAAAAGACAGGTTGTTTTTTTTTTTTTTTTAAATCAAAAAAATATTTAAAAATGGTAGGGTGGGCCATGACCCCCACCCTACCTAATGGATCCACATAACAAATGTATTAAATTGGGGGTGGGTAGCGGTCATGATCCTACCGCCCAACCACCCCAGGCCAACCCACTACTCGTATGCATATTAAAACAAACAATATGGGTGGGGTGTAGGCTGTTAACCTCATTGCCCCATCCCATACCACTCCACACTCCATGTACAACAGATGCTGGCGGGAGTTAAGGGGTGGGCCACTCGATGCGGGTCTGCCCCCCCCCAACCTACCACTTTTAAAATTTATGCTACAGGTTATTTTAAACATATATGTGCGGTTATCAAAACAAATGACACCATATTTGTAGGGGGCGGGGTTTGACCACCCAACCCCCTCCCTCACATTTTGGATCTAAACCAACTCACCAACGACGGACTTGGTGAAGTCTGCCCGGTCTCATATATTTAAACTTGTAACTCAGAAGTGCGCCTAGGAGGCTAGGAGTAGCACAGAGTACAAGACAGAGTGGAACCTTGAGCGCCTTGCAGGAGGGGGCCGAAACCATGAACTGAGCCCATTTCCAAAGGGGCCAGATTTATTCGGCGTCGGAATTAGGCAAGTTTTATATGGATTTTTCACCTCTCGGCATCATGAATCCAACGGTGTTGTCCATTTCTTCATCGTAGGTCTCCATTTTTCAGGCACTTTCAGCTATGGAGGTATAAGGGTGTAATTTTGCATTGATGCTTGTACTTTCATTTTATTTGGCACTTAATGAAAGAGGGCCTTCCCACTGATTGAGCAGAGCTCAGAGACGTAGTCCCTCCTGGACGAACTCCGATATCAATTCCTTGTCTTCTTGAATGATGTTATGTGTTTCTCTCTTCTTATGTTCATGTCTTTTAAGTTTCAAAACAAATGACACCATATTTGTAGGGGGCGGGGTTTGACCACCCAACCCCCTCCCTCACATTTTGGATCTAAACCAACTCACCAACGACGGACTTGGTGAAGTCTGCCCGGTCTCATATATTTAAACTTGTAACTCAGAAGTGCGCCTAGGAGGCTAGGAGTAGCACAGAGTACAAGACAGAGTGGAACCTTGAGCGCCTTGCAGGAGGGGGCCGAAACCATGAACTGAGCCCATTTCCAAAGGGGCCAGATTTATTCGGCGTTGGAATTAGGCAAATTTTATATGGATTTTTCACCTCTCGGCATCATGAATCCAACGGTGTTGTCCATTTCTTCATCGTAGGTCTCCATTTTTCAGGCACTTTCAGCTATGGAGGTATAAGGGTGTAATTTTGCATTGATGCTTGTACTTTCATTTTATTTGGCACTTAATGAAAGAGGGCCTTCCCACTGATTGAGCAGAGCTCAGAGACGTAGTCCCTCCTGGACGAACTCCGATATCAATTCCTTGTCTTCTTGAATGATGTTATGTGTTTCTCTCTTCTTATGTTCATGTCTTTTAAGTTTCATGGTTAAGATGCAATTTTACATGTAATTTTTTAATACATCTCAAAGCTAAAGATTTTGGATCAGATATTTACTCAAGTAATTTATGTAAATAAATTATTGCTGAATAATAAGCAGGAGAAATAATATCAGATACTACAGTAGGATTTTGTTTTAGAAATCTTCACATGCGTGTGATTGATTGCAGGGTTATGTTGATTTGTAGGGAATGGAACCTTTACCACTTCCATCTTGAGCTCCTTCATATTCTCTTTCCACCTCCAAATTATGTCCCAAAACTCTGTTTCATAAGCAATTTTTCCTAGTACACCGTGAGCACTCATTCTAATGCAAGACAGACCTTCGAGAGGCCCTGAGCTTGGCTAGGGGATTAACCCAACCTTCCTTCATTTGCTTCAACCTCCATCCACCTCTCCATACCTTCAATACATCAATTTCACCTTCAAAAGCCACTCGGAAGTCCTCTTGTAGCATTATAGGCCCTCATGTAGCAATACAAGGCTCTTGTAGCAGCCACCTATAGCAAGCCTGTAGCACAAATTTCCTTCATCATTTTTGATCCCCACTGCAAATTTGACTCAGTAATGATGAATAATGACCCCCAGTTGTGATTGGATGATCAGGGGAAGCTCTTTAGGCCACTCTAACCATTCATTTTCTTCACTGCAAAAACATAGTAGAATTAGTTCTTTTATCACAAGAATGATGCAAGTAGGCTATTGATTTTCAAGCAAGGATGAACTAGATAGATGATGCATGAAAATATGATTGGTATATTCATGAATTATGCAAGATAAAATCGCCTCCCTTTTGCAAGTAGATTTAGTAGTTTGATGGATTCTGCAAGATAAAATAGATTTCTTTCTGCAAGTAGATTAGCCTTTGTCTTTTCATGAATTGATTAGTTAGCATTTACAAGTTGAGTCAATGGCATTTGTACTTTCATAGTGAGAACTAATTTCCAATTTTACCTTCATTAGCAAGATTTCATTCTAATTCAGTATGAGGAATGGTTTCTGAGCACTGTGCATATAGCATTGTCACCTCTAAGTTTGTACGAACCCTGAGATGGTAAATAGAGTTGAGGAGCCCTTGGGAGTTGCAACACTCTTGGTGCAATACCAGGGCTCACCACCCATAAGGCCTTATCAAAAAACTAGGGGAGTATTGGCTTTAGTTGAATATGCTCACAATGTTTGGGTTTCAAATTGGTTTCATCGATATTGGCTTAATAGGGCTCATTAATTTTTAAATTGACAACATTCTCTAGCTTGTTACTACCCACAAGGCATGTTCATAGTGACCATTAAGGCTCTTGTACCCAATGGAATCTTGTTTCCACACAATTTGATTCAATGCGATCTTGTCTGTTTTTTGCTAACTATATTTTGGTCTTTGAGGAGGCCATCCTTGGATTATTTTTGGGTTCTTAAAACTTCACATATAAAAAAAATACATGTCTAAGTTTAATCTCCATGTTTAGAATCTCTTCATTAAAATAATTTTCCTTGTATGTTATTTTTGTAACTACTACATTAAAGGTCAATAATTGGCTATATCTACCTCCAACCTTTTCATTCATAAAAAAAAATTAAAAAAAATCATCTTTTATCCAATATGCGTGAGGTCTGATTTAGTACCACTCATAAATGGTATTATGTTACTTGTAACCACTACATTAAAAGCCAATAATTAACTATGTTTACCTCCAACATTTTCATTTATAAAAATAAAGTAAAAGATATCATCTTTTATCCAATATATGACAAAATAAAGTAAAAGATAACATCTTTAATCTAATATGTGAGGGGTATTATTTAGTACCACTTATAAATGATATTAGAACTATAAAGTAAAAAATAACATCTTTAATCTTTAATCTAATATGTGAGAGGTGTGATTTATTACCACTCATAAATTATATTGGAACTATAAAGTAAAAGATAACCTTTTTAATCTAATATGTGAGGGGATATGATTTATAACCAGGTACTATAAATAGTAAGTTTTTCACTATAACATAAATAAATAGATATTCAATTAACTTGTAAATAATTAATATGGATTTCTAACTCCAAGTACCACTTTAAACATCTCACATATAATGTTGTTTGAATGATTTATCTTCCAAGTTTTGGCATCTTTAGATTGATGTTCTTAAAAATTAAGACAATACTAACTTTTAGCTCAAAAAAACATTAGTTAGAACACTATACTTTGATTCAATTCAAAGGACACAAAGATAATCCTATCAATTTACGCCCCAAATTTTACGTCTAAATAATAAATATCAATGACCATTGGTTCATTGAAAACTCTAGTTATACAACATTCCTTTTCTGGGAACTAGGTGTGCCCGGTAGAGTTCACAATCCTTCATCACAATAGTTTGAGTGTTTTTATTAGTTTTCTTTCTCGCACAATCTTTCTCTTTGGTCTTTTCTGCGTAGTCCGAATGCTTTTTAGATTATAATTTTTTAGCTGTCTTTGGTCTTTTCTTGGTAGTCCAATGATACTTTTAGATTGCATGAAAAAAAAAACATAAAATTTTCTAGCTTATCGTGTTTTCTCATTGGCATTTTTAAGGCATAGTTTTTTTCCATGATATTCTTTTAGAATGTGGCTTATTTAAAAACTAATAATTAAACCAGACTAGATCCATCTTAACTCCAGATTCAAAGCACATCAAATCTCCTCTTTTCACTTTAAAAGAGTTTGCACCTCCATAGAAGATTTGATCCCTCTCCAAATTGGTAAATCTAAAGTTAAGATGAATCTAAATAGGTTATAAAGACAATTTCTCTTCATAATTTTATCAAAAAAATATCTATATATTTGTCATATACTTCCAGACTCCTAAACTTTCTTTCCCCTACACCAATCATCTTCAACTTCATTGTCATATCAAGAAAGGGACTCTGATTTCTACACTCCAAATTAAAGAGTTCAATATTCTTAGAGTAGCATCGAGTCAAATATAAACTACCCCTATATTTCACTCAAATCTCAAATCTTGTAAATATTTCCACTGGATTAAATCTAATGTGAACCAGAAAATACATTTAAACATTCCACAAGTTTTTCTTGAAACACTAAATCAGAATGAATTCGGATTTCTACAATTCCAAATTTAAGGGATTTTAACATTCTGTAATTTACAACACTTCCACTCAAAAACACAAAGAAAATTCCTCTAGATCATGTGAAACCACAAAAAGAACTCAAATCCAAAAAAAAAAAAAAAATTCTACTAAACTTTTAATGTAGACCCAAAAAGTAACAGAAATTATTCCACTGTTCTTGAAACAGCAAATCAGCAGGTTTTTAGACCCTATCTAAAAAGGCTAATACGAATCCTATTCAAACCCTGAAAACCTTCCCGTTGTTCAACTCTTCCTCTATATCATCACTTGGACAATCCACCCACTTCAATTCCGATCTTTAACTTTGATGGTATTGAGCGGTTGAGAACTCTCTTGTTACAAGACCTGGGGATCAATATCCCCTAGATAGCTCCATAATGGAAAACTAAAGCATAATTCAAAGTTCAAACCTAATTGAGTTGCACATATCCTAGTTCATAAATCAACATAAATGTTAAACATCTTTTGATTCCTGCAAATAAGGTTAGGGATTGCCAATAGTTCCAGCAATCTTGTTTAAATAATTTTCTGTAAGGATGATATAATATGGAAAAGTACAGTATGAAATGAAACAACATTTCATCTCAATTACAAAATGTCACTCCAAATAATGGTGGTTTCCATTAATTGAGTAGCATTACAATTAAGAAGAATATGTGAGGGATTTTCATTTAAGAGCAGATTCTATAACAAAAAAGAGATCCCAAAATATTGCATTTACAGGAAATGAATGAAGAAGTTTTACAGGAGAACATGACAGATATAATAGGGATGGTCATGGAGAGGCCACCAACTGCTTACAAGGCCAACATACATGGATACAACTTATGATGAAGATTTAATGAGGAATAAATGTTAATATGGAGGAACAGCTCCTTCCCATCCCCATCATTCTTCCCACTCATCCCAAGAGTCGTCATTGACTCCCATTAGGTCCTCCATGTGGTAATCAGCAGAATAGTTTTGCTGCTTTGCTTGTGCCAAATTGGACATTACAGTCTGCTCATTCATGACAAAACAAAAACAATCAGAACTGTGGGCATGCATAGGAATCCCATGTTACAAAACGAATATATATTATAAAAGCTATTGTTAAGAGCAAGTTACCTCATAAGCCTGATTGATCTTGTGAAATTGAACACCACAGTTATCTCCTTTGCAAACATCTGGATGATACTGTAACCAGATTGTATCAGTATATGAGTGCAATATGATTTTATCAACAAATTCATTGTTGAATATGGATAATAATTTTTCCGAACATTTTAGAACAGATAAGATACAGTCACAACATTTTTCAGAATTAAACTGTGTATTCCAAGTGATGTATCTATACTCAGTGATGTATGTATAATCCACTTCCATGAACATCTGATGACTATTTTTTTGTGAAATTGAATTAGTCCACTTAATAGTGGAATTGAAACTAGTATAACAAATCACATATATCGATCACCTTATTAATCGGAGTAAACTCCGGCCTAACCGAGATACCTGACAGTGTGATTGAAAACAATGTAATAAATCACAGAATGTCATTTTCATCTCCACCAATGTCATAAATCACAAAATGTCATTGCTTCACCTCCTTGACTTCAACCTGGTAACCAGGACTTCAATCATGTTGATTTCAAACAATCCTAACTTCATTAAACATGGAGCCCCACATGTTTAATTTGTGACCTACAGCATGCTCCTGTTTTTCTTAAAAATGGAAGACTTATAATTTAAGGCTTCTGATTTTGAAAATTAGAAGACATTGTAGTTGAAAACTTCCATACCTGCAAGGCTAGACGACGAAAGGCTCTCTTGACATCTTTCTCAGTAGCACCAGGGCTCAATCTCAGAATCTCATATTCTTCTTTCATGCCAGAGAAATCATAGAGCCATCACAGTCACATTCCTCCTGCGTCCCAAGTAGTATTCTTCTCTTTATGTTTACTTTTCAAGAATAAATTCCCCTTGGTACCCACAAGCATGGCTTAGCCAACAGCCATGATCACTTACAATAATCCGCTGACCCCCAGCTTGGGCCGCTGCCAAAACCGATACAATCGTCCAGTTCCGTAATTGAGTGTTGCAAAATCTAGTGGGTACGAGAGAAAATTGGGGAAAAATTCAAAGGAAGCAGAAGAAAATAATCGAAACCTTAATGATCTCTTCGGACAAGCTTAGCATATAAAAGATCATAACCCTCCTGCAAAAAACCATTTCATATGCAGAATTTGCATATACTTGCCGTTAGACAGACAAAGAAAGAATTATCACAAGTAATGCTATTATTCTCTCGAATTAGAGGAAAAGCTGAAACGACCCCCGCCGAAGTTGAGCTCTCAGAAAATCAGCGGCTGGAACGTGCGCCACACTCCCATTAAAAAGGAAAACCACATTCATCCCATGGAAGCTCCCCTACATTTCCATTAAATAGAAAAACATTTATCCCAAGCTTGCCATGTGGCAATAACGATTCCAGTGACAAAATTCCAATACATGCCTATTGGTATACCCTGAGACGTGGACGAAGTGAGAATTAAAAGAAGTTTAGCATAGGATTATCATAAATAAATCTAGAGTTGGAAGATGTGAGATATCTATTCATTTTATATAAATTTTAGATTATTAATAATTAATTTTTTAAATATGGTTTAACAAAGTTTCAATAAAATCACTGAAATGGTATGTTATGTGTTGTATATGTGGTAATTGTTAATTGGAGATAATATGTAAATATAATTGTTTCAAGATTATTAGAATAAAAATTATGAAATTTATTGTTATGTTTCAAAATATTTTCATTTATTATCACTACAATACAATTATGTATGTTGCATTAAGTGACATCAAAAGTGTTTGTTGTATAATAAGTCTTATCATCTCATTATTGGTTAGAGGAATTGTCATTATGAACTATGAGGCACCTAGATGGATTGTATATCATAGTTATGTGTGCGGTAAGCATTAGGATGTTGAGAAATTGATGAATTAGTTATTGTTATTTAGCAAGAACTTATTACTCCTAATAAGTGGATTCTCTAAGGTCCATGTTATTTATTGATAATTTCCACCTTCCATGGCGTGCAATCCTTCAACATACCCTACGATGAAAAAGTTTGAGATGCATTGACTCAAAGTGTCCATAATATGATCATAACGATGAAAAGTAACATATATAGCTAGAGCAAGGATAATTGTCTTGGGATGTACTCATACCTTCAAGAGAACAAAAAGTAAGAATGCCATTGTTCTAGATGATGTGCGGTTCTTAAGGAAAATGGGCCAATGAGGTCTTAAAAGAAATATATTGACATGTGAATAATAGGTGACGAGAAGAAAATCAAAGCCTAACTCTTTTCAACTTCTATTTTTCATTTCACTTAATGCTTGATGAAAATGAAGGCATTAACAATTTCTCATTAAATATGGAATTTTGCATTGTTTGCATATTTGATCTATCTTTGATATGTGTTTCATTGTTCTCACTCATCCAATTAAGAAAACTATAACATCGAAGTACCAATTTGTTTTGTGTTTTTTCATTAACGTGGCCATGCCCAAACGAAAGGTATTTCTTTTGTATTCTCCAAATAAGTTGTAATTATTTGTCTAGCTTTGTTATTTTCCTTGATAGTGAGTTATGTATGGATTTGTTGTAATCTTCTTCTTTGCTTTAAATGGCTTTAGGTGGCTACAATCAAGATTGATTGTTTGTCTTAACGTTTTGAATATTATTCACACCTTGAAGTGGATTGTTTTTGTGTCTCAATTCTTTGTTTTCCTATCATTCCTCTTAATGTTGTCCTTGTCAATTTTTATGGTTCTTGTTCAATTTGGATTTGTATAGGCTTTAGTGTTTCCATATGTACTTTTGGTGATGATGTGCTTTTTGATGGATTTACGTCACATTTACGAATTTGTGAAGTATAGTAAGTTATTGCTAGTTTGATCTAATATGATTAATGGTTGAAATGGTTATTATCTAGGTTTGCTCCAATTTGATAAGATATGATATATGTACATTAACTATGACCATGTCTTTTTGGATTTGGTTATAGTCTATTTAATATCAATACTACATCAATTTGGACTATCGCATTATTTAAAGAGATTTGTGTTAAAGTGACTATCATGTTTTTAGTTATTTATATTTGTATATCCCTCCATCTTAATACACGACATATCATGAATTGATCAATGTCAAGGCTAGGGCAAGTAATATCATATAGTCATTGCAAAGATGGTATATTGAATATTATCTTAATTTCCATGACCATGGATTTAAGTTTGATTACTTTTCATTTATTTTTGTATATAATAAAAATAAAATATGATTGCACTGATGCAAGCATGTGAAAGGTCATTGTACATATTTCCAACAGTATGAGATCCTATTAAAGCCCTGTATTGACATGCCCAAATTGACACTCGAAGAAACATATTATAAAGTATTTTAATAGTTGCCTGCTACATTAAAATGACATTTTCCCTAAAACCTTGTGAATGTGTAAGGTTCTAGTAGGAACCTATCACTTGAAAGTGTCCAAAACCAAGTCATAATAACATTTCTTGGGGGTGCTTGATGCTCACCCTATGACAACACATTGGGCTATCGTAAAGGTGCCCATATGTACTGCATGTGTCTTGGACATGTCGTTATTATCAGTGTAGTCAACGCAAGTCTGGCTAAGTTTACACATCAAGCCTTTGCATTGCTAAGTCATAAGCTTTGTCAAAGGAATCGATCTTCATAATGGAATGTATAATAATGAGATCCACATATGTTACCTTGAAACCTTGTACCTAAAAATCATTAGGGGAATTTGAGGGGTAAAAAATGGGCTCAAAACAAAAAATGTACTAACAAAATTAACTTTGTAGAGAACCATTAAGATTAAGAGATGATGATGTCACCTCCAAAGGTATATATTTTTAGAGAAGAAGAAAATGGATATTTTTTAATTATATTTTTAGTTTATATCCTTATGAGTTTACTCAAATGTCATGTGTAGACACCACGTTGGATGCAAAATTAAATTCCACATCCAAAAGTACCACGTACTTATGAGTAGTTAAACATCGAAAGAAATTGAAAATACATGAAAAAATATGTTTAACACATTTTTTCATGTATTTTCAATTTATTTTTAATCAGAATCTCACTCAAAGTATGCATAGTGGGCATTCGTTGGATGTGTAATTTAGTATGCATCCAACAGTGTCTGCATGATATTTAATTAAAACTATAAAGAGATAAAACAAAAATACAATAATAATAATAATAATAATAAAATATTTTATTTTATTTTTCGTTAAAATTTCAACTATATTTTGTTAACATTTCAACTAATATTTTATTATTTTTCATAGAGAGCTCATTTAGACCTAAAAATTTCCTAATGGATTAATAAATAATCATTGTGATCTACTTTGAGAGAACACATATATTTTAAATGAATATAATGTATAAAGACAATATTTGATTATCCTAAGACTATGTCTCCTTAGTATATATATAAGAGACAAATGGTAAAATTATAATAAAATGGGACCATGAAAGCTCCTACTCATCACAATATAAAAATAGAAATGTAATCATAAATATCTAGGGATTAATAAGGGCTTTCAGGATAGCATGGGGCTTATATAACACTTAAGATGCCCTTCCCTTCAAACAAGTGTTATCTTAACCTTGACCTGCATAATGGTGTTTATAAACACGATCTTCTTATGTCACCTCTTCCAATAGTAGGTTCTTCCATGGGGTATTAGGTAATTTCTTGATTTCTAGTTGCTCAGCGAATTTGTTTCCGAGTTTTTTTGGTTCTAGTATGATTTTCCCTCCTTCGTTAATCTGCGGTAAAACATTTTGGACTAGGATATTGTCACCAACTACCTTGTTTAACGATAAACTGCTGAATATTAGATGTACAAGTCAAGATAGAGACAACCCTAATCTATAAGCCATACTTCCAATCACTTCCATGGCAATGCCTTGTTAGGGCCATAATACCTGATAATTTATTGTTGTCCTCCTTTTGTTGTTGAAGGTTGTTGTTTATATGGTTGTAGTCTCACTTCAATTCCCCTTCATTGTGATGCTCACTTTCTTTTGTTTCATCCTTGTTGTGTTACATAGCAAGTTACTAATTTGAGAAACCCTTGTTGGTGTCATATGTGGTCCTTGATCGTTTGACCTTTATAGTTAACCGGGGGGTGATGTGATGGATGGAGAATGATATCCATAAAGTTCCTAAACGGTACATTTTCTAAGTATGGAAGAGGATGTGTTGTACCACCATAATATGGGCAACCCTTGTCTTCGTTGAGTTTTTTTTTTATAAAATGCAAAGCAATGTAGATATCCTTCTAAGCATCCCTAACTTCAAAATCTTAGTGTTCTCAATAGATTAGGATGGTAAGATTAGGTGTGAGTCAATTGATGTCTAAAAAAGAAAATAATTCAATCCAAAAATTCTGAGTGAAGAAAATTAAATCTCGATCAATTACAATAATCTTTGATGTTTCATGTTGTTGGGAAGGTAAATGCTCTGTAGGATAGGGAATGATCTCTGGCCACAGAGTGATTACAGAAATAAGAAAAAGCTAAAGTGTGGGTTCTAATTAATAGGTAAAAGGATGGGTAGATTGGCCTGCAGGTCAATGTTGTCGTGTTGTAGTGGTGGTGGCCTCTTGATCTCTTGTCTTGGCGGGTCACAATCCTTGCAGCAATGTCATATACTGCATGGAGATCAGCAATCAGTAGCATACAAGGCAATGATTTAATTCATAATCGACTAACCGATTAAGGAAGGTTAAGCATATTTGTATCAATAATTGTATTAACTGCAGATAGAACTAGCACAATAGTCATGTATATATATAAATAGAAGAAAAGAGTTACAACCAAAGCCTTGACGTCCTACATTCTCTTCAACGGGGTTCGGTCGAAGCACGTCTAGAAGAGATCGTCGAGGTGGACAAAGTGAGATATGACCTAAGCTCTCTCGAAAAAGGTCTCTTTCTCTTCTATCTCTCTGGTGAAATGTTAGGATTTCTTCGGCCTTTCGGTCATAATTGTTCGGCTAATTGCATCGTGGGGGAATAATTTATGAGGGGAGAGGAGGAGGGTTGGGATCCCTACAATGGTGGAAGGAGGCCTTATCCCTTCAGGAGAGTTCCCCCCGAAAATTGGGGAAACAAGAGGCCAAATAAGGGGGGGGCCATGGTTATTTGGTCGAGCCACTCAGCGACTCACCCACGAAGTTGTTGGGATAGAAACTTCGCCTCTGTCGCTTGGTTCCCTTAAATAAGTTGGGCGCTCCTTTGGGATAGGTGCCAATGGGCGAGAAGCCAGTGTTAATCTTCCTCATTGGCATGAGGGAATAACGATCTACTAGCGCGAGGCAAAAACATGTGTTTCGATGATGCTGCTCATGGAATTGTCAACAAAAGGAATGTTGTCCTCATAGCGAGGATGCAATGATGGTATTTTAAGGCATGACACTTCTTATTGGTCACGGAAATGATCATACGATATGCCGGGATAGGAGTTGGGACGTGTCGTCAACATGCAACGGAGTACTCGCGGTCAGGGGGGAGGGGGTGAGTAACTGTGAAACTGCGGTCGAACAAACACCACTATCGAGAAGACCTACAATTACAAATACAATGATATCTGCGATGGGTCCTTGTGGCATGGGCGAAACCATCCTGTAGAGTACATATATAAATTGAAGTCCAAAAGTATGGACACAACCATCCGGTAGTAGGATCAAAAATAGACTTAAGTGTGGTCTTGACCATCAATCAAAAAGTCCGTATGAGACACGATAAACCATAATATCCTGCCGGCTGGATATTATCGAATAGCTCGGTCTTGCGCTCCATCTTCGGCAGAAAAAGTACAAATTCAAGCATGTGAATATGTGAGGTGAAGTTGAACATGCGAAAGAAGTCACTGATTACTAGCCAATGATGAAGGCACATTATGCTTGCACAAGAGAAACCACCAATAATAATGGAACTCAGGTACAACAGGTACAATCCAAGTAATGGTGATATGGCATTGAACACCCAGTAGAATCACTCGATCGAAGGCCAATGATGTGGACACAGCGGCGAATGTGAAGAACTTGCCATTGAGCGGGCAAGCTCAAGATACGGAAAAGGTCTCCTGGGTCAACTAGGGATAATGAGGCACGAAGTCAACGAAAGTGGCCAAGGGTCGGGGAAGGAGGGCCATAATGTTTCCCATGTTCAGCACGAGATGAGAACATGATAATAATGAATAAGGACCAACGAGAGAATCGAAAGGGAGGTTGAAAAGCTATGAAAAACTTCTCTTGAACATATTAGCGACATGACCTGGATTTGGCGATGCCAAGCATCAAGGTATGCGAGTCATGATGATGTGGCAAAAGAGTAGAGGAGAGGTCAAAGCAGTTACCCAAACCCATGGAAGCAAGAATTATGGAAATGAGATGTCCCACAACTTTGACAGATGGAGCAGTGTCATATTCGAAAACAACATGCGCAAAAATCAAAATTGGTTCCATTTTCCCCCACCATTTAAAGCGAGTACTTCAAATTATTTTTTGAAACAAGCTTGAAGGGGATAGCATATGCTACTTGCAATGTAAGTTTTCCTTGGGACAAATCCATCCTAGTACATTTTATGATCCCTAGGGAGGAGGAACTCGGGTAATGTCATGGTGGCGATTTCCAGTGTCATGGAGTTTTTAACGAGTTTGACAAAGGAAGAACTCGAAATATTTTCATGTTTAGAGAGCTTGAAAAAGAAGCGGAAAATAAAAATCAACATGTCCTTTTCGTAAATAGTCCCTCAGATCCGAAAAGGTAGAAAACAATATCTAAAATAACCTCTTAGTCGCGATAGCCTAAGGTATTCCTTTTTTGTAAATAATCTATCCCGGCCGAAAAAGGGGGTAAACGTATCTGAGTATATATCGTTTCGTAGCCATTTAATAAGTTCAAAAAGGCAAAGGTCTCGACAATATTTTCAGTTTTAGAGAGTCGAGAGAAAAGAGCTTTGAAAGATGACTCCATTAGTGACTTTTTAGGTGTTTTCTTAGAAGTCGGAAAAGTATAAAATACAACTCGTTACTTCATCATTATCTCATTAAAAACACAGCCATGCAAAGAGACAAACGTAAAACCCATTTCTTGAAATAACATAAGGTAATAATCGAAAAAATGCCTTATTGCGAATTACGGTTTTGAAAATTTATAAAATGCCAAAAATGGTAAAAAATAATTACTTTTCACTTTTACCTCTTGTGGAGCAATAGTTACCCTGTATATGCGTGATTTTGTGGTGGTGATAGCGGAAATCCGGCGGACCAATCTCGAATCGGCGGGTTCCAAATGAAACTGACATCCTTCCCTATATTTTGATTCCTCTTTTATTGCTGTGACCCCAAATTTGGAATTTTGTGGGGGAATTTGTAAAAAATAGGGCCACGATAATTCTTCAGCACGAGTATCGAGCACGGACTCGCGCCAATCGCCCAAATTTGCGAGCGTGGCACGCCCATTGGGGTTCTTTTTTGTTTCCCAAACGGTACGTGTCAGCACGCACAAAACCATTTTAAGCTCATAATGCAAGCAAATAGACTAATTTTCAAAAATTCAAGCTTTTAATTTCGCTAATGAGGTTCATATGAACATGTTTGCGGGTGTGAAGTGGAAAAATGGTCGATCGAATGGAAAAAACGGGGCTCTATGATGAAGAAGACGAGCTTGCCACCAGCAGTAGAAAGATGCATGGAAGCTCTCGAGAGACTATGGGCTAAAAAAATTATTCATGACACAGCACCGGAGAGCTCGATCGGAGCTTCTACAATACTTAATTTGTATCGGGATGAGGATCGGGGAAAAAATTCATTCTTCGTGATTAGGAACTCGAGATTGATGTTTGATTCATTTGTTCATAACGGAATGCAGCCATGAAAGGGGGCAACACCGATTCTAAGCAGGCACCGACCCACCATGGAGAACATGAGCATGGTAATCGACGAGGTATGTCGGGGGGGCACGGAAAGGATCGGGGAAGCTAGAAAGTGGATATCCGGACTATCCCGGACTTGGCATTAATGGTAGTGCTACACACCATCACACGAGTTTGCGGGATTAGGGCACCACACGAGCGACAAAGACACAACTTCTTCTTCTTGTAGATTGTGACAACGACCCTTTACAGGCGGGGCGAGGCTGATTCAAAATCAACATGAAACTTCCCGCGATGAAGTGTGAAAACCGTTGAAGAAGTTTGGCTATGGTCCATTCTAGTATCGTTCATTAACTTTGACACATATTCAACGTAAGCGAGAAATGGTAATTGAGGATTAAAGAGCATCGAAGGTCTTTGATAAGGACTCATGTGTATTCACCCGGTCTGGAAGAAATTGGCATTTGTATGTTTTCTGGAGGATTCGACCATAGGGGTTATAAGCACAGTAGTTCTACCCATGCGGGGTTGAGGAGACGGAATATTGATTACGAGCATACCATTGAGGTCCTTGTTGAGAAACATATATATTCTATTGCGGAATGTAAGCATTCCCTTGAGGTGGATTATACACCATATGGGGTTGATTTTTGAGGTAATAAGTGAAACCTTGGGGCGCATTGTATACACGATATTGACCTTGAGGAGGGTAAGTAGTGGCTTGAGGTTGAGCGGTGGACCCTGGTAGGTGGATTATGAACAAGTTGGGCAGGATTCTTGAGCAAGTTGAGAGCAAGTTGAATGTAACACGGGCCGTGTTTGTCCCGGGCGTCAGAAGCGAGTTGGCACGGATACGAGGGGCCAGGGTGCCCTTGTGGAAGAGATTGTTCGATGGTTGTGATGGGTGCAGGTTGTCCCTAAAAACTAGGTTGACCCGGAAGCGGAGACCGAAGTAGGGTTGTCCTTGTTGCACAAAGTTTTGGCCTTCTTCCCGAACGTAAGGCTATTGTTGTTGCACGAGTTTTCCTGTGGTGGATACATTTTCCCCCACCAAGACGAAGACGCTCCTAGTTGATATTATTGAAGTTGACGGAAGGACCATGGGAGTTGATGGAATGAAGAGTTGAACTGTGAGGTTATCCTTTCGGACCATATGAATTTGTCACTGCTAGATCAAAGACATTTATCCATGCGGAGTTTTCCTTGTAGACTTGAGGGTTGTCCTTGTATTACCGACCCTCGATGATGGAAAGTCGAATGAGATCGGTCGAACGGATAAACAACATGATTAGGATCGATAGGAGGCAAATATACATAGTTACCATGAACATCATAGTGATGTGGAGGATTGAAAGGAGCTTGGAAGTCATGAGAACACGAGATTTTCTTGCTAAACGGCCAACAAATATAATAAAGTAAAGGGTAGGGAATAGCGAGAGGAGAAGTCGTAGCCACACTAGAAGCAAGCATGACATAAACGGCGCGGGGTTGGCAATTTACCGGGCCGAAGTTGTGAAGCCATGGGATTAAGAAAAATAGACACAGCGAGTGTGAAAATATCTTATTTATTTGATGTGTAACAACCGGTGCGGATGACCGCACGGACGGTATGTTGGACGGGATAGATGTAACAATGACGACGAGCTAGGTGTCGAAGCGCTTGATCCTAATGAAGGAAGGGTGAACTCCTTGGAGGAGTCGAAAGTCTTTTGGATTATTGCTATGGACGCAACACCGAAAATAATCGACTCGAAGTACGATGATCGGGTGGAAGTAATGAGATTGAGGGGAAGATTGACTAGAAACACGCGGGAGATCTTACGGGAAAATTTTATATTCCACTGTGAAATAGGCGTGCACTTCTTGTAATGGGACTCAAAGAATCCGTAACAAAGCGAAACCGTAAGATCATTGAAGAAAGACAATGAGGATGGGAGGGTATAGCAATGACTATAAGTGGTGAACCCAGTAAGAGGAGGAATTCTTCCTCGCTCCCAAAAATAGACCGAAGCACCTTTGAGGAGGCCAATTGAATTCAAGCGGCTCTTCGATTGGGTAGCGAGCGAAATTACGGAGAATAGGTTGAAAAATCGATAGATCTGGTGGAATGAGGGGTTTCAACGTCGGGGAAAAGAACTACCACTGGGAGCGTTGAAGAAGATGACGAAATTGGTCGGATTGCCTTGCTTTGTGACAATATTCCAACACGAGAAGAAAACGAGATAACCAATTCCAAGGCTTCAGATCAAATTCCCTGAGAAGTACATGATGGGATTTGTGCGAGAACTGGCAAGAATGACATCGCTTAAATACGAGGAGATGCGACGGAAATAACACTTCATTTCGAGTGTGTCAAAGAGCGAAGTTGCTTACGGACGAGAATGGAAATAAAACTGGCTAGGGCGGCCGGTAGCTATCTGCGAGAAGAGATGTGGCGGCCCTCTGGTCTGTTGAGTTAAAATGAGGCTCGAGGACCTATTTACAGCCATTTATAAACAATAGGAAACCTAAAACAGCCCAAAAACCCTAACCCTGGGAGATGAAGCGCCGAAACTGTAGGCCCCATTTGGGTAAATTGGTGTTCAACTTCCGGGCGTAACTGGCATACGATCTCTTGTTTGAGCGCGTGCCATACCTCGTTAGAAAGATCTATCTAAGAATGCAAATTTGGAACAAGCAACATGTAGGTCCATGGACCCATGTTCCTTTACGATACCTCCCAAAAAAAAGTCGTTTAGGGCCTCGAAAACGCTCTAGGAAATTCCAGGACACCGAAAAAGCTGCTAAAAATAATAAAGCTGTTGAGCGAAAAAATGAAAGACGATAGTGAGCCCAAGCACAGGACAGAACGGTGACCACAATATCCACCTGGATCATTCCTCCCCTTAGGAATAAATGGTCCCCATTGCGTTAAGTTCCTCCTGAGATGAGGAAATTCTGTTTTGAACTTTCGGTCACACAGTGAACCACTTTCCTTGGTGTAGAGTTGGCATTTGACAACACAATCTAGTTGGATCTTCTGTTAGCGAGTGTTCTTGATTTGCATGTCCATGATATAATACGCGGTGGCTGTTCCATGCGATGCAGATTTAACTCTTGTTGGTGGGTGCTGCAATGTCAGAGTGCTACGATGAGGTGCGAAGTAAGGACGAAGGCGAGTCACATTGAAGGCGGGTGCGAGACCAAGGAATGGTGGAATGCGAGCTCGGCATTGTTCCCTACGGCCTTGGTGATGGTGTACGACTCGTATCGGATGGCGGCTTGCGGTGGGGTCGGTGAGGCGCTCATGCCTCGTGTGGCCATGCTGTCGCCCTGGAATTTGTGTGGCACCCAATGTTGATCCTTGGCGTTGCTTGCTTGGCATTGGCTGCATCCCGGCTATGTCATGAACTTTGTTGGCGGATGTGTTGAATGCGCTCGATGAAGCTACTTGCTTTGTCGAGCCAGGCTGGGGAGATGAAATTTGAATCGGCTGACGACTACAAATGGCATGGCTACGTACGATGGGACATAGTGGATGGAATCCTAGCCACGAAAGGAGCTGTAGGCGATTGAACTATGGAGAGCAATTATAACTATGTTGTACATAGGCTCTTATCCCATGTCACGTCCCAGATGTACCCGAATTGTGCATACGCGAAATGTGTAGTCATTGTGCATTAGCGACCTGCGTACGGCTTTGTTTGGGGATGGAAAGGCACATGGAATTGGTGAGCTTGGTATCCAACATTGACAGAAAGTGAGACTAAAAATGTCTTCGAGAACACTGTATCCCGATACGATACGATGAAGGCTGTGGGATCCCAAAGTGCACCCACCTCGTTCAAGAAAAAGAGAGTTTAACGATCGAAAACCTGTCTTTGTGATGTCTTCTTACGAGGCCGCCATAATGGCCATCTTCGAGAATCTATCGACGTACGAAAACACGGTCATTTCCTGTGGCGGGCGGGGGCCGACATGTAATCATGGAGATGGATTCCAAGGTCGACTAGGGGTAGGTAAGAGGGTGTATATAGGCCTTGCTTCTTGATGGTCGGTTTGGCAATGGCACAAGCGAGTGCGGAAGGATATAAATAATGAACATCCTTTCGAAGGTTGACCAATAGAAATACTTCTGTGGGATTGCTCACAAATGACTTTCTTCTGGACCGAAATGCCCGGCGACTCGTGTGGTGTGCTTCCCCGCCTGTCTTGGCACGGCAGCGAAGAACACAAAGGTGTCCCTATGTGACATAAAAGAGTGCATCTTGGAGGTGAAAATTTGGAACTTGCGTACCCGAAAATTACTTGCTTGTAAGTGTTGGTCTCCGGGTCACTCTCTCATAGAGAAGCGGCCAATTAGAAGTCTCATGCCCACAGAGTTGAGCACGATGGTGAGCGCCACGATGATGGTCGATTTTGTGAAATCATCTGCAACATGATTGGTGCTACCATACTAACCGTGTTAAATGAAGCCCATTGCGAGATAACGGACCCTTGCGATGTGATGCGTGCACGCTTCCACTTGTGTCTGTATGGTAACGAAGTAGGTGTGGTTTGTGTGGATGATTATTTCCTTCCCCAAAATGTAATGTTTCCATTGTCGACAAGCTTGCACGATGGAATACATTTCTTTGTCCTCATTGAATCCTTTGAAAATGTATCCCGGACAATGTCTCCTTGTGAAATACTGTGGATGTCACTGTTGAGTAAACCCCAATAGCATAGTCGAAGCATCTGTCTCCAATCTCAAATGGGCATTGCAAGTCTGTCTGAGCCAGGCAACGGGCGGAAGCAAGGCGATTTTCAATTTTGTGAGCATACATTGAGGGTTCAACAAAAGAATTTTTCTCTCGCTCCTCCCTTGGTGAGCTTGACTCAAGGGCCAAGTGATATGAGAGAATCCCAACATGGTCTCACGGTGAAATTAACAAGACCCGGAAAGGCTGCGAAGCTTTCTGGTATAGTGGTTGGGGCTGGCCAATCCTGAATGACAATAGATGTGGATGGATCCCGCACACCCCCCCCTTTCATCGATAATGTATCCCCGAGATAGTGAACCTAGGTCATGCCAAAGCGCACTTCTCCAGAATTGGCACCTGCAACTTGTGTTGCTGCGACGTTTATGGAGGACTTGTCGGTCTTCGGTGAAGGTGCTCTTCCCAAGTTTGGGTGAAGATAGAATGTCATCCAAGTACACCACTACAAATGAATTGGTGAATGGCCGCAAGATCATCGTCCATCATCCTCATGAAGGTTGCGGGAGCATTCATCAATCCGAAAGGCATGACCGTGTTCGAAAAGGCCTTCCTTGGCTTTGAAGGCAGTCTTCCACACATCGGAGGGATTCCAGTTGGTACCTGGTGAGTACCGGACAGGTCGATCTTGCTGAGCTATTTGCTGACTGGGTTTGGTCCAAGGGTCATCGTCCGAACGGTTGGTGCCTGCGTCCGAAACGATGATCTTGGTGGTAACCGATAGTCAGTCTGGTCTCCACGTCCCATCACCTTTGTACCAACACGATTGGGCTCCCACGGGGTGATGAAACGTTACGATGTGACCTTTACGCAACGGCTCTGAATACTCTTGATTTCATCATTCTCCGGAAGCAGAGCGTCGATGGTGGGTCAGTAGGTAGCGGCGCACAGGGTCGGATGGTAGCGGTGCTTGACGACGGTGCGAGAGAACCCCTGGTAGGTAGGGTGAACTGTCCCCGTACTCCTCCTGACCTTATCATTATTTTTGTTGTGTAGGGAAGACACTAATATTTGAGAGGTCGTGGCCACGGAGTCTTCTTGTTCACAAGGGCGGATGCGTGGAAAACAGAATTTCACCAGTTTGAGAGCGAGCACTCTTGTTGTTTTGCAATAACCAAAGAGATAGTGGCCGAGGTGGTACCTGCGGTATCTGTACAACGTTCCCAAAAGTAACAATAATAGCAGGAGTCGGGAACTCATACACGGCATGACGCTTTACAAGTATGGTTGTCCTAATAATACATCGAAACATCAATAGGAAGACGATGTCACATAATACCTCATCATGAAGGGCTTGATGCTATAGGGAAAGCGCTCTGTTGGTGGCCGCCGAAGATCTCGTCCTTGTTGGCGGCCACCCAGTGGTGTATGGATGTTAGGTGAGCCGTAGTGGAAATGAAAACCCAACCAATTCACGGCATGTTTTGAAATGAGGTTCTTTTGGCTCACATTGTTGACAGCCAGGCGTATTCAGGGGCCCTTTTTATCTGGGAGTGGAAGAGACGTTCCTCCTCCTGCGGATCTTAGGTTCCTCCTTGGATCTTCTTGGTGTACTTGATGGCATTGGCTCGCATCATGTCTGTTTCCCTTTTTCATTCCTTTTCGGAGTTGGGATTCGGAGTTAGAGCATACATTTTGACTCGGAAGCCCTCATCTCGGTCACTAGCGGCCCCTTGGCCGACACTCACTTGTGTTGTGAGTGGAGCTCTTATCGAACTCACCACTTTCCCGTGTCCTTCTTTGGATTTGCGGTCTTGTTCCTAGCACTTTCTTGTGGCTTTGATGAGTTGTCTTTAGCTACCATGCTATCGCAACTCATCCTTTGTTCTGTGGTTTGAGCTTTTCTTTCCTTGCTTTTGATTCGCGGATGGTCTCGCTATTACGCTCAATCTTGGCGACATCTTAGGTGTACGTACCAGCGAGGAGATGTCGAGAACTCCATTTCTCTTAGTATGCGCGCGAACAAGCTGCGTGCTTTCGCACCCAGGATGTTCTCTCGGATCTTTGATACCCAACTTTGTGTGCGAGGGTATGGAGCAGTTCGTCGGTTCATGCATCTTGATCCCTTTGTTATCGCGAGCGTGGTCCATTGTATGTACTTGTCCTCATAGCTGCGCGGATAATCTTTGTTCATCGGCGTCTGGAAAGAATTCCAGTTAAGTCGGCCGAAGCAGAGAGAGGGTTACGTGGGGACACATTCTCTGATGAGTTTCCACCAATCCTTAACATGAGGGAGTAGCTGAGAGTGCAAAAATAATCTTCTCACAGTACGAAAAGTCATGGGCAAAGAAATATCCTTCTAACGATTCAACCATCTATCTGTAACATCACTGCATCCTTTGACCCTCTAATATGGGAATGTCAAAGTTACTTCCTTTACCTTAAAAGGAATCGCGCCTCTAGAGTGGTACAGTAATGGATAGAATCTTGTGCATGGAGTGAGTGGCCGAATTGAAGGATGCGAGCAAAAATGTCCTCATGGTAGTTTGTGCCATTTTTGAGGCTCCTCGAGCAATATTTACTGATAGGATCTCTCTCCCTCATCTTTCTTTCGTCCCCCATGGGCGTCATTCGAGGTTTGCGGGGGTGAGTCTTGCAAGGTTCACCCGGACTCGAGCCTAGCTCCTTATGCAAAGCTTTCATTGGGGACGTGAAAGGATGAGAAAAACGATTTGTGATACCACTAATCTGGGATTGTGGAAGCAAGCAGAATAAAAATAACATAAATACGGAGATGCGGTGAAATAACACTTCATTTCATGTCAAAGAGCGAAATTTGCTTTCGAACGGTGGAAATAAAACTGGCTAGGCGGCTGGGCCCTAATAAGAAGGATGGCGACTCCCAGGGCCTCTGACCGAGGCCAAATGGGGCTCGAGGGCCTGTTGTTATTTAGAAACAATGGGAAATCCTAAACGATAGAAACCTAACCTAGGAGATGAAGGCGCCATTGTGAGCCCCGTTTGGGTAAATTGGTGTTTCTGACCCCAGGGGCGTAACTTTGGCATGCGATATCTGGTTGACGCGTGCCATAACTTGTTAGAAAGATATGTCAGGGGACTACAAATTTGGAATGAACTGCATTGGTCATCCTCATTGGTCCATGGACCCACGTTGCTCTCCGTTTTCCCAAAAAACGTCGTTTGGGAGCACTCCAACAACTCAGGAAGTTCAAGACCCGAAAAAGCTGCTAAAAATAAAAATTTGGTAAGCACAGCGAAAGACAATGGTGGAGCCCCAAGTGGAATAGGCGGGTGACACCCAATATCCACACAGATCGATGCAAAAAACAAGCCAAGTAAAAAAAAGCTTTTAATGGGAATGTGATCGTGGGTAATTAATTTTCGACATTGAAACAGGACTTTGTTGTTTCATGTTTTAAGAAATAGAAACGAGCAAAAATATGACTCCAACCACTTTCAATTTTAAACAACGTGAAAGGACTAAGTGCTAAATGATCTCTTCTCTTCTTTTGAGAGTCACCCGAAAAAAGATCGGGGCGACTATAGGTAATATAAGCAAGAGGGTGCAGTTTCCTGTAAACTTCCATATACACCTTGGTGATCGAATAGAAAGAGAAATGACCAAGGAATTAACGTATGTGCGAGGTAGTCTCCCCAAATGCGTGTTCGGTAGTATCACGGTTACGGGCGACGGACTCGGCTTCCTATGGATAAAGGATAACCTATGAGGTCTCCCTTTATATATGCGACAGTCTGGGGCTCTAGTGGCGTCTAGTGTTGTCTGAGCCAAATGGCGAACGACAACTACTGAGTTTAACGATGTCGAACACGTCTTCAACTTAGACCTCAAAAATGTTTTGGGTGGGTTCCAATGCTTCCTTAGATTAATTATGTTGATTTTAAAGTTGATCTTGAATTAATGTTTTTTTTGGTTCAGAAGCCCCTCTAGAATTTGATCTCCAAATTTCCTAAATGCAAGCGACATGCCAAAGAACACCATTTAAAGCTCGTTGAATGCTAAGCTTCAAAAGGATAGGGATCTTTCGGGAAAGCATCCAAACAATGAAATCATACGAAGAATTCCCCTAATGCATCTAATACAACCTAAACGAAAAACTAAAAAACTCTTTCATAGTTCATGTAGTGGCCACTGATTATACACAAAACAATTTTTTTCATTTCGATGCAAATGAAAGAATGCAAAATTTTTTATTTTATTTTTTAATGAATAAAGCACACAATGCACTAATACATTAAAAACAAAGTTAACACTAGTTTTAGTCTTAGATATAAAGATATAAAGCTGAATGTTTCAAAATAAATAAACACAAACGCACTCAAACTGATGCACTACTTTCAAACAAAGAGAAAGCTTTCAAAATGACATTAAGTCAACAAAGTGATGAGAAGGAAGAATCAGAAATGAAAACGATGATCATTCAACAAACCAAAAACTCAAAGGATCAAAAGAAAATTAATAGCTAATGGAAGACATCAGCGACAAAAAAGACAAAAAACTCAAACTTCAATCGGAGAAGGTCGGTGGACGCAAAGACACCCCCTAGCGAAATACCATGAGAACGCCAGGCGCGCGATGAGAATATACAAACTGGTAGAAAACCTTGAGCTACAAAATAGTCAAAACTGCGCTCCAAAAAATTAATTCTCAAATCAAGAAAAAAAGAGCAGTTCTTCTAATGGACAAAACTCGATAGGGTCGAGCCGATCCTACGAGTTCGACGCAGGCGCCAATGGGTAATCCATGGGGGTTGAGCGCTCTTTGCAACAAAAGCAACGAGCGCAATTGGGTGAATATTCCAAAGGCAAACTCATGCCAGAAGCCATATAAACATGGGAGGAGGGAAGAACACGTTGAGAAGGGTCAATCTTGGCCCTGGAGATGAACGGGGGAGGATTATAGACAATCGAAACAAGCCAAAAAATCAGGACAACAGAAGCAGCGATTGGGCTCGACTTGTGAGAAAATTTCTAATGAGCAGAAACGGAAAATTCTGCCAGTCCCCAATGGTGTCACCAATTTTTTGGTGGTGAGTATATCTCTGAGACCAGAGGCAGTCCCTCTAGCCTGAGTGGAATTTAGCAACGAGAATGACTAAGTATGAATTCACAATTAATGAATGGTGAGATCGATTGACTTTCATAAGAGTCCAACAACATGTCGTTGTAGTGGTGGTAACTATCTGATCTCTGTTTTGACGGGGTCCCATCCTTCACTGTATTAACAAGATAAGCGGAGATCAACAAGACGACACTCTGATGTAATGATTTAATTCATAATCCATGTGAGTGGGAAGGTTAAACTTTCTTTCATGAAATAATTCATATTAACACAATGTGGGAACAGGGCAATAGTCATGTATATATAAATAGAAGAAAGAGTTGCTTGGAGCCTTGACGTGTGACCTACTTCGATTGAGTTGGGTACAAAATGCCTTGAAGGATCGTCGAAGAATTCCTGACAGACAAAGTGAGGATACAAGCCTAAGCTCTCTGACAAAAGGTCTCTTTCTCTTGAAATGTTCAGGGAATTATCTTGACCTTTAGAGGCTATAATTGTTCGACTAGTCATCGTGGGAGATAGCTTTGTTGTGAGGGAGAAGGGGTTGGATCCCTGACGGTGGAAGGTAGGCCTTGTCCCTTGGGGGTTTCCCCAAAAAGGGGTGAAACAAAGAAAGTGAGAAGTCCATGGTTATTAAGTTGAACCACTCCGGATGACTCACCCACGAAAGTTGGGATAGGGGGTCCTCTGTTTAAAAAACATTCCTGGTTGGGGTGGGCTCAACGGGATGAGCGTGTCAGTGACGCAGAGACCCTGGTTTTAATCGCCTCATTGGCGCGAGGGAGCATAATGGTCTGCAGCGCCAAGGAAAAAAAACATATTTTTGAGTAGATACCCGCTCGGTGTCTGAGAAGAATGTTTCATGGAAAGGGATACGATGATGGTCTTTTCAAGGCATGAAACTTTTATTCCAAAAAGTCGTATAAATGGTCCTCCAATGTGCGGTGTTAGTCATCGATAATTTTGAATCTTGTCCAAATATGACTAAGTTGAAAATATCAGTTCTAGAAAAAATATTTGCGAAACATTGTGAGTTTTAGAAATCTCACGACCTTTGTTAATCTAAGTCTGTAATTCAACAGACCTCATAATCCTCCATCCTACTATGTAAAAAGAAAATTACTTTTAGGGCTATGTTCCATTTTCACCTCCATCATATACGCATTTTCATATTTCTTATCCAAGCAATCATTTTCCCCACCACCAAAAAGGTTTTTCTACCTTTCTCATTTTATGTCATTCTCTCTAAAAAACCGCTTTAAAAACATGATGGTACCTTTGTGGTTTAAGATGTCCTTTTTTTTTACCCCTTCTTTGAAAACTTCTTCCAAAAATCCCAAAAACCCTCTTTTGGGCCTAACTGTCAGCCGTACGACATGAGACGCTGGCGCCTTTTGCTTAAATAAGCTTCCGCCCTTTTCCTCCATAAGCCTAGGGGCTTGGTGCCTGCTTCAACCTCGGCTTTTGCATCGCTTGGGTCACATTCTCCCCACACTCTTCACCTAAAGCCCCCTTGGCTCCGCCTTTGTCCGCGCCGTTGTTTATCCAAAGCAATCACAACCATTGATCATACGGATCATGACGGGCGGTTGCGCCGCCCCTACATCATCGGCTCACCAAACTTTCCCTCCACTCCGGTTTTTTTTTAAGAAGTAATATCAAGCGGCGGGTCTTGTGGGTCTGCGGGCGTGCTTCTCCCCTCTCCTACCCCGCGGTCCCGGGTCATTTTTTCATCCCGCCATCCTGAACCAAGTACGGACCCATGGGTCTCCGGAATCCTAACGGCCCCGTTAATCTTGAAGTTCACTTCCACCATCCTTTCAGCTACCGAAGCAAAACTATACATAAATATGGAGACACCTTCTACAAAAACATCGCCAATACTTGTCTTTGTCTTCCACTACCAACCTACACCCCCATCAGGACTCCCTCCCACCATCGATCTCACTCCATGAGGGATACGGCAGTCAGAAATGCAAATCGCGTTCATTTCTTTGCCACAATTTAACAAGCATATTTCACGCAAAAAAAGGGGTTTTTACGGGGACGCGTGGTGATCTACGAGTGGAATCATGTTCGTGTGGGCCTAAACCACTTACCACCTTACGTATACGAAAACACGCGGTTTACTTCAAAACACCGCCTTTATGCCTCTACTGTTCAAAATTCAAGTATTTCCTTTGATTCTTCACTGGTTTTGTTCACATAACCTCACCATATATTCACTCCTCTACAAAATCACTAGAGCCCTCCACATGGCCTCTGAAAGCATTTTAACCTTTGTTGACCCTGAAGTTTTCAATTAAATGTTTTTGTTTATTTTTTTGCGGGTTTAATAGTGCTCAGAAACATTTAGGCCCTCCATAGTCACAAGTGGCATAAAAACCTCGGGATATGACGATCTGTTAGTGAGAATCACCATAGAAAGAAATCTGGGTTTAATTTCGGCGATTGGATGTCTTGATGTCTCATGAACATTGGTCGAAGTAATAAAAATCTCCAACGTGCCAAGAGTCTCTGCACAAAGTAGAAGAAAACAGTAGAAGACTGAAGAACAAAGATCAAAAGCTTAAACATAGATTAAAGGATAAAAACATGGTTAAAAAAGACGAGATGAACGAGTTTTAAAGAAAGCAATAAAAATGTTAAAAGCGACATGATGAGTTATGAAGGCTACAACGGATACGATTTTAAATACGATTTAGTGATGAAATGAAGAGAAAAATTAGGCACAAAGGCCTCGAATATAATAAAAGAGAAATTATTCCGAAAGTAGAAATATGTAACTTAAAAATTAGGGCTGTACTATATCCATAAAGAAAATCCAACGGTTATTCACAGAAATTTTTGGAAATGACTTCAAACTATTGACACGGTTATTGTAACGATAGGATGGGCAACAAAAAGTCAATATTTTCTCACATCTACACTCTCGAGAAGTTAAGACGAGTTGTTAAAACATAGAAGTGGTTGCTCCTATTTCTACCTTATGCCTTGCATGGCACTGAGCTGAAATGCATTCATCTGTAATTAATAACATTTTGAACCCTAGAATCGGTTCCACCTCCTCATTTGTAGCATAAATACGTTAAAATATTTATGTGTTTGGCAGTACAAATGTAGACTGTTTGAAGTAATACATAGGCGGCAAAAGTGAAAAAGAAATTAATGTATTGAAGTTTGTGGATGGCTTGGCTTGTTTATTGATGGAGGAAGCTAGATCATGGATCCATGAGCCTGGTTGTGGGAAGTATACTCTCCTGTGATATTATTTATTTCTTTGTTTTCCAGCCCCAATCCCATCAAATTATACTTACGGTAGAGTAAAATTTTAGGCTAAGAAATGTCTGCTAGAAGCACCTTGGAAAGTGGTTTGCTCTTATTTGTCTTTATGTTTTAACCTGTGAGGGTATTGTTGAGTAGTCTCTTGTGTCTCTTGAATCCTTATGCTTGTTTATTTTCGAAATAGTTCATATAGTTGGCCTCAAAGGGCCGATTTATGGTTTCTCACTGTTGCTTGTTGCCCATGAAAAGTTTATTTGTTTAGAATCTCCTTTCAAAGTACCATTGTACGTAGTATTGCCAGGAGAAGAGGTCTGTTTTGATCCTTCATCTGTTCTTGCTCATATAATTTTTTGAAGGCCTTGTAATTCAGGTCTTCCAGATGTTTAGGCATTCCCTCTTCTATGAATGCGATTGTTGTCAGATCTTATGTGTTTTCTCAATCCTTGCTAGTGAAATATTTAGAAGAAATAGGCATTCCCTGCTTATACATGTTCATTTGGAAAAGTCTCTTAAAAATTATCATATGTTGAAGTGTGGTTTGTGGAATTCATAGTTAGCCTGTCTGTCAAATGCATCTGTATTCGGATTATATTTCTAAGTCTTTGTTGATAAATATAGATAATTAGGGATCCTTAATTGCCCTTGAATTTTACTTTTCATTCTAAGTCCTTGATGTTCCGCTCATCACCAAAACCCAACGGATCCGTGACCAAGTTAGGTTTGCCCTTTGGTGCCCAAATTCATCAATCAAACCTGCGATGACTACCATGACTCATTTCCAATGGCTTATATAATTTCCCCACTAAATATAAACGCCTGAGTCATCGCTATTAACAAAACAGAAACAGTAGCGCTGCATATATGGCCTAAAATCAACCCTTCGAAAAAGGCTGTATCTTACAAACATGACGAAGTCCTCTGCGGAACTAGGAGCTAGATACTAGAGCTCTAAGCTTGGTTTGAATGTTGCCTTGTCATTTGGTTTGCCAGTAAGCCAAATTACGGACTCAACATTTGGCGATGCATTGGAAAATTTACAAGGTAGAGTCCTAAACGAACCTTTCCGGTATTCATTCAAGTGAACTATGGCTTTATTCAAGCACTACCAAGCTGTAATGATATTCTGTGATGAGACTGTTGAATCGGTGGCAATATAAGTAACTTCAAGTTCTTGAAACTGTATCAAACCTTGGAGAAATCGAGTGCGGTAAGCCATAGTGAGACTCTGTTTTCACCACCTTAACTAAGTGTTGAATCGAGGTATGAGACACTCTACGTGTAAAACTACTAAAAATCGGAAAAACCAAAAGCATTTCGAATTGGCCATCAAAGTACTTATTGGTGGTGGACCATAAACTTGCAACTTCAAAAAATAAAAATTTCCACAAAAGTGACTCCACAACCTTAAATAGACCTAAAGACTCCTTTGGTAGAGACTCTAAGCTGGTTGAAAGATTCGATGGAACACACGATTTACAAACATGGATCCAAGGATACAAAGGAGATATGTTCCAATGAACGGAGATCATATCACAGTTCCACAAAATACCTAAATAGATTAGATGAAAAAACCTTCCTATTTTTCAAGATGAAAAGTTTAGTGGCCCCTTGTTGCATCATCCAAGTTTCATATACATGTATGAGGTTAAAGTTGAATGGCATGAGGACTATCTTATGAGAAAATGTTCATGGCAACATTAGAAGGTAAGGAAAAGGGTGGTATGAATAAACAAGGGCATCTTGTTTTCTTTAAGGGATTTCACAAAGGTATTTTACAAACACTATATAGGGTATTGTCCATCTCTATCCTTAGCTAAAAATTGTTGTGATAATTAGAAAGGTCTCATACAACACCTTGTTAGAATTGTTGAAGATTTGGGAAATTGGCATCATGTGAAGATTTGTTGGGAGATTCATACATTTTATTCCCAAAATAACTATGTCAAGATGACCAAGAAGATTTGATCAAGGATAGAAATCATCAAAAAATAAGAAGAGGATCCACAAGAGCTATTTGAAAATGTGAAGAAATGACAATCCATACGCATACATGCAAATACAAGAAGGACATGTTTACAAGATCTTCTGAAAAGAAAGAAAGAAATTGTTTCCCAATCCAAAAGCAGAAAATGCCTCCTCCTTTAACTAAAAAAGAAATAGATCGGATATTTATCCCACTACGCCTTACCTACTAAAGAAAATACTCATAAAAAACAAGGAACATATTGTTGTTAAAATTATAATACCTCCCTCAAGAAAACATTCAACCCTATGACGATCACAAAAGGAAGAAAACATCATGGTTCTATCGAAGAGAAAGAGAAAGACACCTCCCCTTTTATTTGAAGAAGAAAATAGTCGGATCCTAAGCATGCAACAACTTCCAAATTTTTATCTCAAAGAAGGATATATCTATGTATTTCTCTGTTTGACCTATCTCTTATTGATGCATTTTCTCATCACAGTATCGAAAAATATTGATGGTGATGCTAGACTACCTTCTCAAAGAAAACACGGTGTCGGGAATGTCTACTCATAAGTTATGGCTCTCAAACAGAAATCATCTCACTCAATCAAGGCATACCAGATTTCTTGAGCGCATAACATGGCATTCTAAAGGCTGTCAAATCAAGTAGTCATAAAGAAGGAGAAGAGATTCTTTCTCAAAAGGATCCCAAGGGTTAGATAAGAGAGGAGTAATCCTAAATGATGCTATTTCTCAAATCCTCTATACCAATTATTGTTCGAAGACCCGCTGTTTTGTTTCCTTAGAGACTTTTAAAAAGGGAATAAGACATGCCGGGGACGGTTTGTAGAGCAAAGGAAATTTGGAATGCTACGATTTCATAAGAAGACAAAGTGGGAGTGGCCTCTTGACATACCTAAGAGGTGGAATAAAAAGCAATCATCTAGTCACTTACTTGATTGGGTATCTTGGAAAAAAGAGTTCACACAGTAAAAGTACATCATGTATGTAAGTTAGATTGGGATAGATAAGGAAGAAATAAGCTCAACCTTTGAGCATCTTTAGTCTTAGAATGTTTTGAAAAAAATAAAAAATACAAAAACAATAAAAAATGAGAAAAGAAAAAGAGCTGATTCAAAAGAGGTACAACCCCATACCCAAAGAAAAAAGAAAAAAAAAGGAGAAATTTTTTGAAAAGTGGTAATCTCGTCTGCTAATTAAAAATGATATGTTGTTTAGTCATCTAGCCCTAATCATGGATGAACATACTTTAAATTTATGTTGATAAGTTAGTAAAATAAATGATTGTTAAAGATTTTCAGGACTTGGCTTATCGAGTGAAATAGATTAGGATAGAAAAAAAATGGTTCTATGACTCTAAAGCCTAGACCAAAAAGGAAAGAAAGAAGGATGTTCTATGAATTTTCAGATCTTAAGCTTTCAAGTTTTTAATTTTACGCAAATAAAGTCTATGTGCAACTTGTACATAAATTCCATGGCCTCCATAGCAAATCGATTTGTCTTATCTGATTTGGTACAATAATTTAAATTTCATCTTAGAAATAAAGAATAAATCTGACAAACAACCTAATCTTGACGGATAGATAGTTAGGTAGAGAAATAAAGAGTTCAACGATTTAATCTAGACTCTTGTAAGAAATAAGGATAGGATTAGATAGTTTGTTACTGTTTTCAAAATAAAATGTCAAAGAGTTTGCTAGTTCAAATGCACTCAAAGAAGAGAAAATGATAGGACAAGTAGGATTGGAGGTAGGAAGAAGAGGTGTTGTTTGAAGAAATTACATGTTGCGGATTAATAAAAGTTGTCTTTTTTCGGGAAAAGATCGGCCAAATAAAAGGAGGAATCTGCCCAATGGGATGAGCACTAGTCTCACGAAACTCAAAGATTTATCTTCTAAGGTTAGACACAGCAGAAAGGAAAGCTTCCTCCCAGTGGAACAACATTCAGTCATCCAGTAATTTTGATCTTATAAAGATGACTAGGTTGAAAATATTGATTTCTAGAAACAATATTTGCAAATACATTGTAGTTCTAGAAATATCTAAGCCTTCATTATCCTAAGTCTATAATTCAACGAATATCTCACTTAAATCCTCCAAAGTTATCCTCCCATCTCAAAAAGAAATTGTTTTGACTATATTTCATTTCCTCATCATATATGACTATGTTTTCACTTATCCAAACTTAATCATTTTCCCCACCTGCAAAAATGTTTTCTTCCCTTTCCTCATTTATCCTCCATTCTCTCTAAAAAACCCTTTAAACCATGATAGACACCCTTATGTGGTTCCCGTCCTCCTTTTACCTTACAAAGCAAAAAAAACCACTCTCCTTAGGCCTATTATACGCCCATTTTTGACATACGGCCGCCAAAGCGCCTTTTGCTTAAATGCCTTCCACCCTTTTCCCCTTCATATGAACTAGGGAGCTCGACCACTCGCTAAGCCTCAGCATTTTCCCTTAAGCAGGATGCACATTCTCCCCGCACTCTTCCTCGAGCCCCCTCGCTCCTTATTTTATCCGCGCCATTGTGCCTGCTCAAAGCAATCACATCTATTGATCATACACCTCCAATGGTGATCGCGCACCCACACATCATCGGCTCGCCCAACCTTTCCCTCATCCACTCGCTAAAAACCTACGACCCATTTTTCCTTAAAACGGTCACGATATACGCACTCTACCTCAAGCCCCCTAACTCCTTATTTTATCCGCGCCATTGTTTTTCACTCCAAAGCAATCACATCCGTGATCATACGGATCCAATGGTGATCGCGCACCCACACATCATCGGCTGTTAACCTTTCCCTCAACGTGAATCTTATAGATCTCGCAGCAATCCCCTTCCCCTACGCCTAGCTCCAGGTCATATTTTCATCTTGCTTGTCCCCGAAAATAAATGCGGATCATAGATCCTCTGAATCTAATAGCCCCACGTTAATCTCGAGGTTTCACACCCTTTGACCTTTCGCTACCCAACAAGCCCCATACACGTCATTGCCAGACCCACCTTCCACCCACAAAAACATCGCCCAATCCTTGCACGCCACACCTGTCTTCCTCTACTGCTTCCGCCCCATCGGACTCCTCCCACAAAAATACGATCTCACTCCATGAGATTTGACGGGTCAAATCCTGAAATCCGTTCGTTTCTTTGCGCGGTTTAACGACCTTTTTCACATAAAAAAAGCGGTTTTGTGGGACGCGCGTGGCAATATACGAGTAGAATCGCGTTCATATGGGCCTAAACCACTTACCACCTTTTGACGACAACTAGGGTTTTCCCAGAAAACAGCCTTTGCCTCTACTGGCACCCAAATTCAAGTATTCCTAGAGTTCTTCCTGGTTTTGTTCATAGAGAACCTCACCATATATTCCTTCCTTTCCAAATCGCTAAAGACCTCCACATGGCCTGCGAATTGGTTATAACCACGGCCGCGAGGGTTTTCAAGTTAAAATTTTTTTGTTTATTTTTTCGGGTTTAATGGCGTAGAAACATTACGGGCCACTCCGAAGTCACCTAAGTGGCATAAAACCTGGAGATGACGATCCTCGAGGTAGAATCACACGAAGGAGATCAAAGAGTTTAATCGTGATTGGATCGATGTCTCATGAACATTAATTGATAATAAAACCGCTAGTGCGCGGTCTCCACTAACACATAGAAAGTAGAGAAGAAAACAATGAAAGGGCGAAGAACAAAAGATCAAAAACCGCAGAATGAAAAGGATAAAAAACACGGTTAAAGAACGGATGAACGGAGGTTTAAATAAAAAACAATAAGGTATTAAAAGCTGACATGATGAGTTATGGAGGCTAAAGGGATGGGGCCTTAAATACGGTTTAGTGATGAAATGAAGGAAAATTAGGCTAAAAGGCCTCGGACCATCAACGAAAGTTGTTCCCTTAGAAATATCTAGGCGACACATTGGGCCTGCTTTCTATCCATAAAGCAAATCAACGGTTATTACCTAGCTGAGAATACGCTTTAAGCATCGACACAATTATTGTAAAGATAAGATAGAGCCTTAAAAGTCAATATTTTCTCCTATACGCATTTCGGAAGTTAAGATAGAGTTATTAAAACGGTGGATTTGCACCTATTTTTGCCTTATTCCTTGCATGGTTTTCAAGGCTAGAAATGCATTTACTTTGTAATTAATAATATTTTGAACCTAGAATACGTTCCACCTCCTCATTTGCGGCATAAATACGCATTTCAAGCTCATTGTATGTTGGCATTTGACGAACTCTTTGAAGTAATACATAGTGGCATAAGTGAAAATAAATTGATGTATTGAAGTTTGTGGATGGCTTGGCTTGTTTATTGATGAAGGAGGCTAGATCATTGGATCCTTGAGCCGAGTTGTGGGGAAGTACTCTCTAATAATATTTTATTCACCATTTTCCATTTTTTCCATCATTCTATACTTACGGTAGAGTAAAAAATTTAGGCTAAGAAATGTCTCCCTGGAAAGCACATGAACTTTGTTTGCTCTTCTGTATGCTTTATGTTTTCATCTTTCTTTGAGGTATTATTGAGAGTAGTCTTAATCGCTCTCTTGAACCTTATGCTTGTTTATTTACGAAATAGTTCATACGATTTGGCCTCCATGACGATTTATGGTTTTCTGTTTGTAGCATTGCCACTTGGCTTATTTGAAGTCTCCTTTCAAAGTACCATTGTCGTAGTCTGCAGAGAGGTGCTGTTTTTGATCATACCCTGTTCTTGTTGAGATAATTGTTTTGAAAGCCTTTATAATTGTAGTCTTAGATGTTTAGGCATTCCCTCTTCTATGGATACGGTTATTTGTGAATCTTATATGTTTTCTAAATCCTTGCTATTGAAATATTTAGAAGAAATAGAGCATTCCCTCGCCTTTTGTATTTCATTGGAAAGGTCTGTCTTGAAATTATCATCTTCCAAAGTGTGGTTTGTGGAATTCATGGTTAGCTTTGTCTATCAAATGCATCTTTATGTTCGGATTATGTTTTAAGTCCCTTTTTTAGAGAAGTATAGATAATTAAGGATCCTTAATTGCCCTTGGTTTACTTTTCATTCTAAGTTCTTGTTCATTTCATCACAACAAACCCAACAGTTCATTGACCAAGTTAGTTTTCCTTTGGTACCCCAAATTCATCAATCGGGCTTTCTTTATGACTACCACTTGACTCCATTTCCCAATGGCTTATGAAAATTCCCCCACTTTGTCTGTCTTTGCCTAGATCATCTATGTCAACCAACAAACAAAAAAATCTGCACTTCATAACTAGCCTAAAATCAACCTTAAAAGAAAAAAGCTATATCCTTACAAACATATTGAGAGATCCCTCTTTGAGACTGGGAAGGCTATATCTGGAAGCTCTAAAGCCCAGTTGAATGTTGCCTTGTCATGTTGGTTTGTCATTTGGTTTTCCAGAATTTAAATGGACCATAACGGATTGTCTTGAGCTTTTTACCTTCCTTGCAATCTTTCTTTGCTGATATACAACCAAATTCATCTCAACTTTGGAATATTTGATCAGCTTGATGTTTTTCATACCTTGCCTTGTAGCTACTTTGAATCTTTTCAAGTTTCTCTTGCCTTGTGTGATGTATCAACTAAATTTGTTCAATTTTTTTCCTTATCTATGTCACTATGACCATCTATAGAGATATCTTTCTCAAAGATGAATTCCAAAAGCGATCTTGGCAAGTAACCATAACATGTCTCAAATGGCGATGTGTTTGTGGAATAATGCTTTTCCATGTTGTATGCATGTTAAATGTAATGCAACTTTTCATCACACAAATTGGGATGCTTGTTGTGATAACCTCTAAGAAGATGAATAATTGTCTGTTTACCACATGGTTTGACCATGCATTTGAGTGAAATGTTGTATGCTTTTTTCAACGTTGTGTCCATCATGTCCCATAATTTTGACATAAAATTCCCAACAAAATGGGAATCACGATCACTTACAATAGAAGTAGGAAGACCAAAATGAACCCATACATTTTGAAAGAAAAAGATTAATGGTTTGCTGGTGTAATTTTTTTCTTACATGGCATCAAAAGGCACATTTTTATTAACCTATCTACCACAACATACAAGTAATCATGACCTTTCCTTGACATAGGAAGACCACCTACAAAATCATTGAGATACTCTCCCAAGGATGTGAAGGAATCCAAAGTGGAGTGTACAATCCAGAGATTTCCCTGTGCTAGTCTTGTTGCACATAAATAACATCCTCTACAATAAAACAAGATACCTTTTCTGTCAATCATGTGTAGCCAATAACAATAACTTTGGAGATTCCCTCTCGGTCTTGCCTACTGCAGAAATGTCCAATCGATGAGGTGTGCACCTCCATAAATCTTGTTCTTTATCCCATTGGTATACTAACTTGCTCAAGTGATACAACAAACTATTATGCACATGATAATATAACTCTTTCACATTTGGTTTCCTTGACTCAAACTTTCATACACATCTTGAAAATCACTATCATATGCATATTCAATGTAACTTTCATGCATAATTGAATTGTGCACGAATATAATAGATGAACTCACAATAGGCCTAGAGCATATCAGATACCTTATTATGAATTCCTTTTTATGCCTAATAACCAAATGAAATTGTTGTAGAAATCCCATCCATCTTAAATGTCTTGATTGCTGCAACTTTGGTATGATATTAAGTGCGCAATGGTTGATGGTCGATATGGATAATGGTCTCTTTCCCCATCAAATGGTGCTTCCATTTCTTTGCAATTTGTACCAATGCATATAACTCTTTATCCATAGTTGGGATAATTAGTCCAAGCTCCATTAAAAATTTCATAATGAAACAAAATGGGCTTACCATTCTCCATGAGCAACTGTCCCATAGAATAATCTCTTGCATTTGTTTGGATCTCAAATGAGTGCATCTAAGATTTGGAAGTGCTAATACGGTGTTTAGAACTTATATTTTTCTTTAAAGCATCAAATGATTTTTTTTGTACATCTCCCTAATGGAATACTTTTCTTGACACTTTGTCGATACCCATGTATGGTACAATGGAAGAAAAATTAGCAATAAATTTCCTCCAATACTTTGTGTTGCCTACAAGAAAGCTTCTTACCTCTTGTTGAACGGATATCATAATTCGTTCTTGCGGACAAACGAGACCTCCCAAGTGTCCTATGGACAACTAGCAAAAAGCAGACAGAGGCAAAACCATTTCTCTAGATATTGTTTGACATAGAATTAATTATAGGTGTTTTAAAAACCTGCTAGTCAACGATCTTCTTTCGATGGCTTGAAGAAAGTCGTCATCAAGGATACGCAATCACAAACACAAAGAAAGATCCACATGCACCATGTAATAAATCAATTTATGAATCCAAACATCTATCGAAGATGATCGAGGAATTAAAGAAATAAGATAATCGATTAAATAGTCCATTGAGAAAACAATATTCATTCATATTAGCAAATCGGAAAGAGCCTTACAACGGTATCGCCTTGATGTCATAAATGCCTTCCTGCAGTTAAAAATAGGCATTTCCTTTACTTTGAAAAGCCTTTCACTCTCTCGGCTAAAAGCACATGGGTGTGTAATCATTCCTATAATGATCAGCTATGAGAGTATGAGTTTTCATGACATTTCTCCTCAAAAATTCTCCAAGTCTAACTCTACAACTCCCAGAGTCTATCCTAACCTTTGAAGAAATTTGCACTGTGGCTTCAATTTTAGGAAAGAAAGGAGGAGTTGTGGTTCCCATTAAGTGATAGAATGCTCTTTTGAAGGGATTGGGCTCCATAAATCAAGGGTAGAGCTACCATAATGGAGGCATGAACATACATGAAAGAGCAAACCTTCGGTGGGATACTTCCTTCTAGAAGCTTCCCGGATTTGGCTTCTTTAGGCTTCTAAATGTTGCCCTAGCCTTTTTTATCTTTTACAAGGTAGCACCTTTAATAAATAAAAATGCGTTTAGCTACTAACGATTTAGAGCAAGAAAGTGCGGCACCATAGGCAATGTTAAGAGAAAGTGCAGTACAAGTGTTTTTAAGACTTTTATGAGCTTTTCTCTTAATTTCAAGGCTTGACTTTAGGAAATTTGATATTGTAGACTTATAAGGGAGTACTAAAATGTCATGGTGACAAATTTCGGTGTAACAAATTCCCCCTAAAGTGCGAAGTACGAGAGCATTCAAAGAGTGATGTGTATCATTTCAGGATTAGCACATGGAAACCCCGGTCGGGAAACCACCAGCAAAAACATTGATAGAAAAAAACACACACACACACACACACACATATATATATATATATCATCGGCTGAGGTAGGCATTCCCATACTCGGTCAAAACTAACTAAACATGTTACGATACAAAAATGATTTTAATATTACATCAATAGTGTAGAAATAGCATGGCGCGGCCATACATAATGAATAGTCTCTTTTGCATAATGAATAATAAAACTCCTCCCATCCTAGATGGTGGAAACTAGATCCGGGGTCTTGATTTCTGCTTCGAACTAGTACGATTATATCATGCGATTAAATGTGTTGAAGTCGAACATGGTATAAACCCTTCGATTACTAGTCAACGATGTGAGCGGTAACAAGTGTGAGAGAAACCACGATAATGATAATGGCTCTCGAAGTACTAAATTGCAATCCATGAAATGTGAATAAGTGATACGAAGTCAAACATTTCACGGAATCGTTCGATCGAGTCAATGATGCAACTGTCGTCGAAGGAGAGAAACTGCCATTAAGGCATACGATTCAAGGTACGGCAGTTCTAGATCAACTTCCTAGATGATGAAATTTTGTCTATCGATAGAAGTGATCAGATTTAGCAAGAAAGCTCACAACACGGGAAACCATATATCAAGTTTGGAATTTTTTAAAAAACGACAAGGATGGTCGCGAATGGAGACAAATGTTTACGAATGAATGGTTTGTTTGATTCTCTCACAGACACATAACGACATTGCAGATGGTTTGAGTGATAGTTTCCCTAAGCTAATACCCGGCTTGGGGCCAGGGCCTTCAATGTGGTTTGATTAGCGGTAAGCCAGACAATTTTCCCAACCCAAGTAGAAGTGTGACAAAAAGTGTCGTGTTCAAGAGTGGTGTACAACGCTTTTACAAATCAAAGTGTAACAAATGAATCTATTTTCTCTATTTTTCCCCACCATTTTTGGCAAGTACCTATTTATTTTTTGACGAAGCTTGAGGAGGATAACATTTTCTTGTTTATAAGCCCATCCTTTGGATAGAGTCCCAACAATTTAAAAATTGAACCCTAAGAGTGGTCCGTTCCTGTTTGTAATCAACGAGGTCCTTTCTTTATTAAATTTTAATGAGTCGATATAAAGGAGAAACTTAGTGTTTTTCATTTTTAGAGTCAAAAGAAAAACTTAAGAAAACTCCATAATTTTTTTCGTAAATTTAGTCTCTCGGGCCGAAAAAGGATAAAATAATGCAAAGAACTCTATTGACAGCAATAAGTCAACGCATACCTTTTTCGTAAATAGTCCGTTTCGATCGGAAAAGGGGAATAAACTTATCTTTCGGAAAAGGGACAATAGTTCATTTCATTTAACGAAGTTCGAATAGTCCAAGTGCTAAACAATCTTTTCATTTTTAGAGAGTCTAAAAAGAGGGCTTAAAAGAGAGTCCATGGTTTTCTTTTTTGTAAATTTAAGAAACCGAAAACGTGATAAAGGTATACTCTTAATCGAAAATGATCATTTTCTTGGCGTCCGTGTCTGTTTTAAAACTCAAAAAATTAAACACATTTTTGTTTCAATAATAAAAAATATTTTGAAAAACAATCTTTTAAAGTGAAAAATAAAAATTTAAATTTCATTTATTCGAAAAAACTTATAAAAAGGAGTTTTTCAAGTTCATTTTTACGCGTTTGAGTTTGGCGTGAAAATTTTGAGCTTTGGAAAAAAACACTTCGGAAGATTACCGGACAAGCCAGAACACATTTGAGATAAAGCATCTGCTCCGGGTAATCCACAGCCTCTTTCCTTGCTTTTAATCTATTCATTTTCCTTAAATTAGGGTCCTAAATTTCATTTTTGGGAGAAAATTGGTTAAAAAATCCGCCCATGCGGCGCTACACCTTGTCTTTGAGCGTAAAGTGCGGGGCAACATAGCAATTTAAAAACACAATTTCCTCCAAAATTACCCAAAATTTTTGTTTTAAAATGATTTTTTAATCCTTCATTTTACTCATTGTAGGACATTTACAATGCTCATTTGGCGAAACGGGGAACATGAGGAGGTAGATGAAGCGTGATGATCATCGTGACCTACTTTGCAAGTTTTAAGAGCATACGGGCTATTCAAATTCTGGGCTATCGAGCAGCATGGCTCCCAGTGTCTTCTCCTTGGTTGGTAAACAAGTGGGACGTTAGGACTAGTCATTTGGGCGGTTGGAGGCCAGAAGTAGGTGAGCTAGAGGACATATATTTTTTGGTATGGTTTGTACGTAGAGACCGGGTTTCTTTGTTGGGGCTAAGACGGAGTGGCGATCTGTTGCCGACAGAATTAGGTTTTTTAATGATGAAGCCAATCCTAGAGACAAGCAGTTGAAATTAAATCTATCATCGATCACCGAGTTAAAAGTGATTGCATTTACCGCTGTCGAGTTGTGCGAGCTGGGCTTTACATGCGCCAACTCTTGGATCTCGGATACGGTGCAATAGATTTCAAGGCACCATATTCGGTAGTCTTGGGGAATGTTGGCCCACAATGTCAAAGAACCAACTAACTAGAGCCAAAAATGGGAAGTTAAACAATTTGACCATATGGATCTATAAAGTTTACCTTTGCTTTAGAGAGGATTCCTATGTTGGCCATAAGCATATTCACTTGTTGATGTTGGTAGACCTCGAGAGCTCGGATGGATCGATGGGTTTCTTTGATGGCCTCATAGCGAGGGTGGGGGAGAGATTGTTTGATTTCCCTCGACTGACTTTTCGTTGATTGAACGCTAAAATTTTGTGACGGAAAGTTTTCCTTGTGCGAGGCATGGATTTAGCGATAGTGAGATATATCACTTCCTCCGGAGCTCGGTGGGATGAGTCGAGGTAAAAAATCTCTTTGACATGTTATAATTTATAATTTTATTTTGCATTTTTAAATCGTCCAAAAGCGGTAACAAAAAATTTCAGAAATGCGGATGTGGGTCCACATCGACCCGGCCCTCTCGCCCCCCGCTGACGGGAGCGAAGGGATGCGACGGCTGCAATGACTGTAGGATCGGATAGCGAGATATCCCCAGGCGATTTAGAGAACACCATTTGGAGTGGCTAACTATGGATATTCCAGAGACTACCATATGTGACATCCCACTTCGTTTGCGAATGCGTCATTGTGTTCTTGGGCCATTGGGAGACACACCACTGACTAGGGTAGCACGACGATAGTGTATTATCGTGATCATCTACCATGAATAGTGGATGATTGTTTGTATAGACTCATTTTTGTATCACTTTTTTCGATCATAAGGCATTTTGAACTGTAGAGTCGAAGAAGATGTGCTATTTTTTGAAACGATACATCTATACTGTGATATACGTATTTCCGATTTACTGTTCGATCATGTTATCGAATGTTGGTTTATTTAATTTATTATTGCAATGTCTGTTATAACATAAAGCTGTTGTACGCTAATGTTGTTTAAATTTGAATGTATTGGTACTCAATAATCGAACTCTCATTCGATAGATGAACCCTTAAAAATAATCTTAATAATGCGGGTTTATATTAGTGGTATACTCGGGTTGCGTACATAAATACGATGAGTTTAGAATCTAACCCTAACGATAAAGACTCTAGGAATTCCAAATGAAATGGATTCGAAAATAATTCAATAAACGCCTTCATGTTCGTGATATTGTTTGTTGTTTGTTGAGACACCATGCACAGATACTAACTCATTAGTGGGTGAATAAATAACCCGAGGATTGCGGAAAGATATTTGCATTGTACTACGACGAGCGTCGTAAATAGCTCAATATATGTTTGAAAAAACGTCGACATTTGCGATATCGAAGTAATCTGGGATAAGCGGGGAATAGTGGTAGGCATAAGCTAAGCACAAGTTTCTAATCTGTTACTTTCGGCTAGAAAGCTAACTAATATGCGGAAAGATCTCCACACAAAAATCAGCGTAATATCTCCAGATAAAGTCCATTTCTGGGTTTACCTAAGAAGACACGTCAAAATCAATCAATTCATAGGCCCCTTTTGCAAGTGTCACTTAACAATATAAGGACACGCCCATGGGTTCAAATTTCCCGGCCCCTAGTTTATCATTGGCTTGATCATCGTCAAAACTAGGTCTCCTTAAAAGTAGGTAACATACATCATCTTGAGCTTTCATTATTTTCGCACACTTGAGTGCTAAATTATCTAATGCATCGGTGCGCGGAATTTTCATCTAATTGAGCCAAGTATAAAAAACATTTCTGTCTTGGGAAATCATTGGTAGTAACTCTGGCTAGTTGGAGTGACGGTATCTCACATTCAATGGGTAATACCACTTACAAACCATAAACTAGTTGAAAAGGGGTAAAAACCTATTGATGTTTTTTTATTTGAGGTTTGATATACCCCAAAAGTCTTTGAGAAGATCATGGTATGCCAATTCGACTTATGAATTACGATGATTCGTTTGATCATGGTGACTAAAAATTTATTAATTGTTCCAGCTAAACCATTAGCATAGCCGGATAATATGGTGTGAAGCTGTCATGGCGCGAGCCAAGTTGGTCGTTAACTCGTTAGCCATGATATTTCGAAAATGGCTCACGCTGATCGGTAATTATCACTTGGGGTACACGGCGAGCAATCACATGATTGAATACGAAAGTAGCTACGGTTTTTTCCATTTGCCGCAAATGTAGGCATCGCCTCAACCCATTTGGTAAAATAATCTCTTTGTTAGAATAATATACCCTTCTTTGGTAAGTGGGGTTACATCTTGTTAAAGTCGTGCACCCCATTTTGCAAAAGATGGCTTTCAATAATTATAGGGTGAAGAGGAGCGAGGTGGTGCACGCATTTTTCGATCGAATATTTGATAATTATGACATTTTCGAACGCATAAATACAATATTTAAACAGAGGGGACGGCAGAGGAATAACACACGCGCAATATATTTTGGGCTGTGGTGTACTCGGACATATGGCCATACATGCTCTAGAGTGACGAGTCCATTTAAAACCTTTTTAGCTTCTTCATGGGTTGAAGCAATCGTCGAAAAGTAAAGTCCGCACCACGACGGTATAGTGTGTCGGCAACAATATGATATTGGTGAGGCTGAAGCATTATTTTCATCTTGCGATTGTGACTCGAGTGAAAGATTCAGGTACGGAGATAAAAAATAATATCTCCATACCAGGATCAATGGTACTAATGGGAAACAGTTCATCGCAGTTGGTTGTTCGCCACGGTTTCTCTATCGGTACGTGAGAAATCACACATAAGTTCGACAAATATCAATGATTTCTTGGATTTGATTTTTCAAACTCTAAATCAAACTCCCCTACGAGATAAAAATCCATTAATGAGTATTTGGCCCCCTAGCAATTGTTTGGTCAAAATGTACATCATAGGGTTACAATCAACGATCATTGTTGTTTTGCGTAAAAGTATGTAATGATGAAAATGTTGGACAGCTTGAGCAGTGCCAAGACGATTTCTCCACATGTGAATATTTGATCTCGGTCGGATACAAATTGCAGCTAAGATAGTAAATCACATGTTCACCATGAATTCATCTTCCTAAGCTAAAACCATCCCTATCGATGGAATCGAAGTGGCGGTACAAAAATTAATCTTGGTTGTAGTTGGGAGGATGCGGTAATGGTGCATAGGTCGAATGCATGTTCAAAGCATCAAAATATCTATAGCGACCTCGTCCCAAAAAAGAAAGGAATATTATAATTTTTAACAACCCTGGTAAGCCTTTCGTTAACTCGGCGTAGTTAGGAATGAATCGACATAAAAAGTTTGCTTTCCCTTGCAAACTTTGAAGTTGGCGAAAAAGTGAGAAGGAGGAAGTAAATTGATGATTGCCTCGACCTTCGAAGGGTTGACACAAATACTGCCTTTGAGACAATAAATCCTAATTGTCCGGATTATACGCAGAAAACACATTTGTGAATATTGAGAGGAATCTTCAATGCTTACATCATATAAAGATGGGTTGTAAATGAGTAATATGATGCCGCTTTCTGCGTGAAGAATGGCCCGAGAGAAAATCTCATCGAGGGTAAGTTTATGCAATGTGCTTAATGTCATTGAAATGCATAAGACATGGCCCTTAGAAAAGTGGCGTCGGCATTCTTAAGGCCAAGAGATTGGTTGTGATAAGAAAAAGTTCCACATGGGACGAATGAAAGTTGTTTTAGGTTGATCTACGAGGGAGTATGTTGATTTGATTATAGTAGGAAAATCCATCCATGAACGAGAACATTTCACTTCCGAAGCACGATCGTCGATAATTTAATCGATGTAAGGGGTTGGTTAGTTGTATTTTGGATAAGCTCGATTTATGTCCCTATAATCGATACATACTCGTATTGTTCCTTGTTTTTTTATTGGCCGAACAATATTTAGATGCCCAATCCATTAACGGGATCGGATAAATAAAACATAACACGAAGTAATTTTTCAACTTCTGCTTTGATAACGTGACTTTCTCGGATGTATTTGATGTAATCTATGTCTAACGAGGTTTAGCATACGGGTATGTCTTAATTTCATAAACAACGATGACGGATCGATTCACAGCATTTCTTCATATGACCGAGGCAAAAATATCGCGGAATTCTGAAATAGGGCTTTATATGCTTGGATTTCAACGGTCGTACAAGAAGCACCTATATGAATGTTTTCCTTAATTCTAGGTTTCTTTGAAATGTCAAGAGAAGCATTGTAGAAATATTTTCTAGAATTAATTCGGAATCAAAATGTGAAAGAGAGGATTATGAGGGTCTTTGAAATAATTAGTGGTAAAAATGGGAAAAATCATTCTCAAAATGATTGAGATCAGGTAAAAATGAAGACCTATGATGAGAATCCTTACATGGTAACTCATCTGCGACAAGAATTCACGAATATATTCATAGGTATTGAATACTTGTTCGAGCGAGGATGCGGAATTGAGGTGTCGAAGCTAAGCTCGATATTGAAAATGACTCTGATTGATCACATTCACATTAGATCGGACTCGGTTGAAGGGTATTAGAAAATGGCTGTACATTTTGATATGCTAACTCAAAGGACTCCAAGGCATGGGGCCATCGAAAAGATCCAATTTTGATTAGAAGATACATCCAAGATCCATCGAGGACATAGTACTTGATGTAATCATATTGGTATTAGCAATAGGAAGTTGTACGTTGGGAGCGAGGGCGGGGGAAAAAGTTCCCGGTAAAGCCGAATCTTTAAGCAAACCTATAAGAGCATCCTTGGGGATAGTCGATTTTTCCGATATGTTGGATACTATCAATAGAGGTGAGGTTGATTCAGATAATATGAGAGATGATATATTTTAACGATCTTTCCTTTATGAGGAAAAATGATGAGATGAAAGATTGATGATACGATAGCGGTCATGGCGTAAGACCAAGCTGGGCCACATTGAAAGGTTGTAGTCCGGAGGGCATCAACCACCTCCACATCTAGATTAACCATTTTGCCTTCAACCTCATTGGTAGATCTTGTAAGACCCTTTTACACAGAAAACCTCTTCCATCAAAAAAGCTTTGAGAATAGTAGGTGATTGGTTAATGGTCGGAGAACCAAGTGCTTTCCAACATTTTAACGACATAATACACATAGAAGCCCCTTCATCAACAACGATATGAAATATACATTTGTTTTTGACTATTAGGAATTTGAAAAGCCATTTGATGAGGTAGGTGGGGTGTAAATTTCTCTAAGTCGAAGATCATGAGGTTTGAATCCTAGAGATCTATGGCTCCTAAGGGTGTGAAAAGTAATTTCTTTGGGGTGCCGGGCATGATTAAAATACTTCAAAGGCGACATTGATGAAGGGGAAATCACCAAATCTTCAACAATATTGTAATTACGAGCGACTCTCGCATGTGGATTGAAGGCTTATTTACCGAAGTACACCTTTTGTAGGCGGTTTAATCACTAAGTCGAGATTTTGTTTCTCGATGCGTAATGGATCGGGGGAAACTAAGGGAATGTAATTGATGTAGAATTGGATTTTACTTCTTTACCGGTATTTTTTACTACCATAATCTTGCGATCGCGTCGCAACCATCAATATATTATCAAGCGTATTGGAGAAGATCAACCATGTTACTATCTTGAGCGGGAAAGGGATCCTTCAAGGCAGAGTAGGTATAGGCAAACCCTTAACGAATTTTGATACCCGAAGCTGCTGTGCGGGCACTCTTTTGTAAAATTATCCTCATCACGGATGAGACAAGGATGCTCAGGGATTTGCGTTTTTGTCGGTTGGTTCGATTGTATCGTTTTTATCTTTTGAAGATTTTTTATTTTGTTCTTACCTTTTCTTCTGCCCACCACAGGTTTTAGATTTCGGGTTGTAGATGTCTCTACAACATGAATAATGACGGAAGTTTCTGGAAGAATCTCCTTTGGGTGAATCGGGTAAAGTGATAATAGGAGAAGTGGTCTTGGAGAAGACTTCTTCTTGCTTTTACTAGTGCTAACGAGAACCAATTACACCATCGGTGGCATGAGAGCTAGAAGGAGTTGTAGTTAATTGACGGGTCTTAGTAAATCGAAGTTTTGTCATACGAAATTTTGATTGAGTATATACGAGTCAAGGTGTTGATCTGAAACAATGACTTTCTCTTCCAAAACAACGCCTCCTTTGGCCACATCTTCGGTAATTTTGGGCAATAACGGTTTAATAAACCATTCAACCAAAGTTGGAAGTTCGGAATAAAGACTTTCACTAAACGCCTTCTACGTTTCCGTTCATGAATGTGATCGAATGTGTATGTGAACGTAGGCTGGCTTTGGCAAGTCGAAATTCTATTCCATTTTCGTGACCGAACGGCGAAAATGGGTTAAGAAAGCGATAGCTAGTGCATTAAAAATTATTAAAAGAAGCCGCGTGGTAACTCAATGTACCATTTGGCGGCTAGACCAATAAGAGTTCTTTGAAAAAACGCAATCGAATCGAATCATCGATCGATGAATTGGATGCGCACCGGAAGGTGATAAGTCACAACGTGATTAGATGAGTCCTCTCTTTGACTTACCTTCAAACTTAGGAATATCGGCGGGCAACTTGTTGGGCATAGGGCGACCAATATGGAAGATAAAAAATGGGATCATTGAAAGCTGGGTCGATAGATACGGTAAATCTAAAGTTCTTATGAATGGTAATGAGTGGCTGAGGCCCTTGATAACCTTGTGTGATCAAGCCGGTGCTAGAGGAGGATATCCGGAATTACCTGAGATTGGATGTGCATTTGGAATCGTGAGCCTCTGGGTAACCGGGATTAACCGAACCATCAGGGTTGTTGGTCGCAGTAAGTATACCCGGTACAGGCAATCACCGTCTCTTGGTTTGTGTAGTCTTTCCAAATTGATCTTTTGCATCCATCGTATGGTTGATAAGTAAACTTTGGTTGACTAGAGACAATCGTACTAGTACGGATTGTCCTATGAGCATACGGACCGTAGTGGAATTGTGGGTCCTATTTGTACTTCTGAAGGCTTGAGGAATTTTCAACGTCTGAGGATAAAAGAAACCCCGAGCTACATATACTCCGGAAATAGGTGTTGTGGGTTGAAAAGAAGTTGTAGTAGCTACAACGTTACGAGGCGAGAGTTTGAGTTTCTTTGACCCCGCTGACTGTACAAAGAAAAACAGTGCGGGGGACAGGCATTCAAGGTGGACGGGGTTCTTGGAGTTGGACAGCTTATAGGTTGTCCGGGGTTGATTGAAATGACACACATTAGGTTGCATAGTTTGTTGAATTTGAGATGGATTCACCATGTTCATTATGGGATATTGACCGTGAAAGTTTATTGCAATATGAAGGACCATAACTGTTGAACATAGGGTTGATAATTAGCGGTAAATTTCGACTCCTTGTAATAATGGTTAGTAGAAAGGAAGTTGGAAACCTTGAGTTGGGTATCGGCCTTGAGGTTTGATAACCTTGAGGCATGTACTAAATTTGGGGTTGATGAGGACCTGCAGAGAATATCTTGAGTACGGGATGGCCTTGGGGTATATCCTTGAGGTTGATAACCTTGAGGTATGTCATCCTTGGTTATTCCTCCGGTAATGTCAATAATCCCTACGGTTGTCTCACGGTAAAAAATTACCTTGAGGTTGCCCTCCGGGCGGCCGCTAACTACCTTGAGGTTGCTCCCTAATTGGGTCGCCATTTTGTTGAACGGATAAGTTGTTCTTACGGACAAGACGGACCTCCCAAGTGTCCTACGGACAACTAACAACAAACGGACAAATAAAAACATTTCTCTGGAAGATATTGTTTGACATAAAATTAATTATAACAGAGGTTTTAGAAACATAACATGGTCCAAAAACGCTGATGTTCTTTCACGTTGGCTTGAAGAAAGTCGTCGTCAAAGGATATACGATGAAAAACACGAAAATATCAAAAAGCACGTATAATACGTCAATTTTATGAATCAAACATCTATAAAGATGATACGAAAAAAGAATTCAAGAAATGAAATAATCGATTAAATAGCTCATTGAGAAAACGTATTCATTAGCCAACTTCAAATCGAGAAGAGCCTTACAAGCATGTCTTGCTTGATGTCATACAAGCCTTCCTAGGGTGCGGGCAGTGTTTCCTTTACTGCGACAAGCGCACTCTCTCGGATAAAAGCACATGAGTGTGTAATCATTCCCATATAATGATCAACTATGAGAGTATGAGTTTTCACAGCATTTCTCTATTAATTCTCCGTCTAACTCACTAACTCCCAAGTCTATCTAACCTTTGGCTGCACTATGGCTTCAATTTATAGGAAAAGGGAGGAGGTTATGGTTCCCATTAAGAGGATAAAATGTATTTTGAAGGGATTGGGCTCCATAAATCAGGGTAGGCTCCCATAATGGGCATGAACATACATGATAGAGTGAACCTTCGCTTGGGATAATTGCTTCTAGAAGCTTTTAGATTTGATTGTTGGGCTTCTAAATGTTACTTTAACCTTTGTTTTATCTTTTACGGGGGAGTCTGCACCTTTAATAAATAAAGTTCATTTAGCTCCACATGATTTAAGAAGCGAAAGAGTGCGGCAACGTAGGCAATGTTAAGAGAAAGTACGATGCTGAAGTGTTTTTAAGACTTTATGAGCTTTCTCTTAATTTCAAGGCTTGAATTTAGGAACTTTGATGTTGTAGACTTCTAAGGGAGTACTAAAATGTCATAGTGAAAATTTCAATGTAACACCTCTGTTTGTATTGGGCTTGGGCTAAGTCAAATGGCCTCCTACTTTGGAAGGGTCTTATCTTCAACTCACCTTATCCAACGAAGTGTGTCCCAAATACACCAAAGAAGTCTTGCCAAACTTTCATATTGACATCTTTAAAACAATTTCTCCTTTTTCAAGACATCAAGTACCTTGTTCACATGCATGACATGTTGTTCTCTTGATTTTATGAATATAAGTATTCCATCTAAGTAAAAAATGACGAAGTCATATGTAAATAGTTTAAGTACATCATTCATGACTCTCCACAAAAGTAGTTGGACATTTGTTAGACCAAATGGCATAACTCTTTCCGCTCAAACGATCCTTGTCTCAGTTTTGAAAGAAAATTTTCAAATGTTCTCTTCAACTATTCTAACTTGATAAATGTACTTAGCAAATTTAACTTAGTGAAATATCTTGCATACTTCAGCCAAATCTGAAAATCATCAATGCATGGGAGTGCATAGCGATTCTTTACGCAAGTTTTATTCGGTGTACTCAAATCGATGCACATCGCCAAGTCTTGTCCTTCTTTGGTACCAAAACAATTGGTGAACCACATGGTGAAGTAGATGGGTGTATGATACCTTTGTTCATCGATACTTGAATTTGCTTCTTGATTTCCAAACTCTCCATAATTGACATGATACGCTGCAATGTTCCAGGAAGTGGAAGATCCTGTTCCTGTTGAATTTCATCATGAATTCCCTTCTTGGAAGCCCATTTGGTTCTTGAAAAAATCTTGCCATGTTGACTTACCACATAAAACAAATCAAATTTGAGTTTGTCATCACATCCTTCAAAATATTCATGATCAACATCATCCTTTTTCTTGATCATAAGAAGCACAAAATTTTTACTTGCATTAACTAGCCTCTTCATTTTTCACTGCGTGCTTAAAAATATTAGGTTTCTTAGATGAGCTCTCACAATATACTCCACCCCGTCATTAAGAAAATGATATTTGTTCTCATGGCAATAAAACACCACTTTCTGTCATACAAATATGGACTTCCCAAGATAATCCCGGAAATGCTCCAGTAGAACCACATCTAACTCGACTTCATCAACAAAGTTTGTTGATAATAGAAAATCAAAATATGCATTTCCTTGTAACTTTGTAAATTGGAATTCTTAACTATCCAACCTTGAAAGGGTATGGTTTATCGTATGGTACGGGTTTCAAGGTTAAGATTTTTGACTAAGTCTTTTGAAATTATGTTTTCTTGTGACCCACTATGAAGCAATTCATCCATTTTAATGCTTAGTTTTGAAATCACTCTAACAGGGAACAATTCTATCCTTGTGTCTTAATTTGGAGTGTTGTTGTGACTATTTGAGGAACTAGTACTTGCCTATGGATTCCTTTCCTTTGTTAACCATGGCTATTATCTTGGTCTCATCTCTTTGAATCGGATCAAAAATCTTGTTAATATGTGGTAGGTCATATTTTGTTTCCCTTTGTTATTTGGTTTTGTTGGCCTTAGTTCGGGATGTAGTTTCCAGCGTAGGATTCATCATGCCCTCTTGGGGAAAAATGTTTGAATGTAGTTTTTTCTCCCCTTCTTTCTTGATTCTTGCATTCTTCTTTCCCTTCCACTTTCCTCTTTTATCTTTTCCCTTACCCTTGAATGGTTTCTTCTTACTACCCTCTTCTTGAATTTTCTTTCCTTGCTTCAAGATGTGTGAGCATACACATGCTTCATCTAAGTTATTTGGTTTAAACATAAGAATAGTATGTTTCAACGTGGAATATAAAACCCAAATATATTTCAAGAGTGTGCCTTGTGAATTCAGTTCTCCTAACAACAAAGCCCTATTTCTAAACCCTTATGTACTCTTGAAAAGGTTGTAACTTTAATTTATACAAGTTTTTTCAACTCATTATTGTTTTTTTTTCATATAGAATAATGGTGGAAATTGTTTTTTAATGGAAGAAATGAATTCAACCCAAGAAATGGATATATTACTGTAGATTCATTTTCTCCCAGGTCTTTGCCTCCCACTAAGCTGGTGCTGCTCCTTGGCCTTAATGAAGCTAAGCATGGATCTTTATGTCGTCCTCTTGTAGATTCTAAATTATGCGAGTATAATTTTAATTGTTATCCAATTGTATAACTTCTCTTGCGTTACACCTCACCATTGTACATGGGAATTTCAAACTTGACGTCAACTTGAGTAGTGGAGTTTTTCCTTTTGGGATTTTTGAATGAGTGTAGGCGGTTTTGTGGTGGATGTGGAAGATGAATATCACGATGAAGATGATGAGGATGAGGATGCGGAGGGTGGAATGGCTTTCCTCTAGTGCTGAAACTCTTCCTATTCATACTTATTACCTTTTTGAAGATCCTTCTCCTTGTTGAGGGCTTTGAACCTTCTCTTGCTCTTTGCGGTGAATGCATCAAACATGATTTTAATCATTCTTTGTATGTCTTCAGAGTCTCTCTTAACATCCTCTTCTTTTGAATGTCCATGATTCTCTCAACTCTTGATATATTAGCTGAAGTTAGAGAACTCAAACTTCAGTGCTTGTGCCTTTTCAATCACTTCAACTTCTTGTGTAATTTGTACCTCTTCAATCTCGATTCTTGGAGATGGAACTTGAGGTGCCTCAAGTGCAACTTTGAGTGGAAATTTGGAGTGAAGATGATGCTTTCTCAACTCTCTTTATCCTTGTCCTAATATCGGGACTAACAACCAATAACTTCCTTATCCTCTTTGCTGCTTCAACCTTGTAAGCATCAAAAAATTGCAACTATCAAAACCTTTCTTATCTGATCTCAAGCAAAACAGCTTAATACCTTTAGCAACCTTGGCTACGATACCAAATTGATCTAAAATTTATTATTAGTTAATGATGTGCTAATATCGGTTGTTGAAGTTTGCAACAAGAAATAGTGAAGGATGCATCCTGAAACATCATCCTTGATCCTAGTTGGAAAATAATCACCTAAACTAAGTGGGGCCCACACATGTTATTTTTAGGTGTATGTCTATTTTAGATATGGTGAGCATATTCTATAAGTTGCGGGATGTTATTTCTAGATGGTTGGTCAAATGTGAAAAATGAATGAAATTCTATTTTTATAAGATTGAGCGAAATCTCTATTTATAGATCGTTGATCTAAAAATAGATGCATGTCGATTATTAGTAGCTCTTAATAATAATCGACTCTATGATCTAAAAATGGAATGCTTGTTTAAGGGTGCAAGGTATCCATTTCCCATAATTTGAAATGTGAGCTATACACTCCAAGTGACCTGCGAAAATGTGAAAACTTCTTGTTTCTTGCTCCTGGAGATAGGTAACAGGGGCATTCATAGGACATGTCACCTCTAAAGAGAGGATGAGTTCCGGAAGGCTACGGCCCTCTACGAGGCTACTTGCCTAAAGAAATAATAGGTAAACACTTGAAGAGTCTTGCAGCATACACATACTTGAAGTTTGATCAATGCGGAATAAGACAAATAACTTTTCTGTAATTTCGAGGTGATTATGTGTGTATGCAAGTTATGTACAACTGTTGTTTAACACTTTATATCGGTTTGTTTAACATATCATCTTGACAAATAAAGACATCAAAATGATAAAGCGAGTTCACCCCCTGCGGGCTACATACCCGGACCAAGCCTCTCAAACTAGGGCTTGTCCTCTTGTATTAAAAATGCTACAAAGGCTAATAAAGAATATGAGTGTCACAAAGCGGATACGACGTAAATCTGAGAATCGAGAAGATAGGAATTAGCTAAACATGTATATTTAAACACTAGCAGTGAAATTGTACCTTATACGATGCTTTCCCAATTGGCCACAATGGCCCTTTAGACTTGCATGGAGAATTTCGAGGGTGAATATGACCTCAATTGGTTCTGAAAATTCTGCCCATTAGACTCAGAAGATCGAAAATAGCAGAAATAGGCTTTTTGAATCACCAAAAATGGATGAACATAGCCCCCCAAGCAGCTCCAATCTTTGAAATGGCTAGTGACACTGAAAGCTACTGAAGCTAAAAAGTGAGAAGAATGCCTCAAAAGGAAAAAAGAGCTGTAGAAATGGATTCATAATGCTGAAAAACTTCAGGAATGACCTTAGTTCCACATTCCTTTGTTTGCCACGATTCCCAGTACGGCTCCCAAACTAGAGATTTGGCCCCTAGAAAAACCTGGAACTTCCACGAAGCAAAATCACCTGCAAACGACCTCAGATGGCTGTGAAACCTGTGCCAATGGCTTCATAAGGTCGAAGAGACCCAATCAAAAAAAAATTCACTCCAAAAGGATCTCCCATGTGAAAGATATGCCATATTTACTAATGAGTCTCTCCCTAAAAAAAAACTCCAAAGTTAAGTTTAGTGGGCTGGAGATAATACGGCAAATCCGCCTAAATGGAGAGGAAACAGCGCTAAATTAAGGAGCGGCATAAGCTGTTAGTGATAAATATAAAGTAAAACGTAGCAGCATAAAATCCACGGCAAGCATTATATGTTGGGAGCCAACTAGTGTAACCATAACGTGCTTGTTTGCCATAGCACATTTACAATTCAAATTGAATACATGTCAGCTTATAAGCTTGGCATATTGGTGGCTTATGGCGCTTGTGCATTGCTGGTCGGAGGTTCAAATCCTGCGGACTTCCAAAATGTTTTAAGATACGACCATTTTTCAGCGGGGGCCACGTGGCGCCCTCAAGACTGCCACGTGGCGGCCCATAATTAGTTGAAAACATATACGATCCTTTTCCACGAATCGGCGCTTGCCACTTGTGTTCTTTGATACAGATCAACAGGTGGAATATTCTAAAATATTCCACGAAAATATTCCCGAGAATATTCTTTTTTTAATATTTGCCAATTTCTAAAGTCAAGCTGCCATTTTTGGTGAAATTGAAGAACTTCAAAGTTGAATAACTTCTTCATACAACGTCGGTTTTCGGTCTTAGTTCGCGGCGTTAGGGTGGGCTCATGAGGCCCTGTCCGGCCAGCTCAAATTAAATCAGGCTGGCCTTTCATTTTGGTGGCTATAAAACACCAGTTGAGCCTCCGCCCACTCCATGTATTTATTCTCTTTGGGTACTTAATTTTGTCTCTGATTTAACAACAACATGTCATCAGTGGTTGAAGAGATTATGTAATTCTGGGTTCTTAAAGTTTTCACTTTGGGGAGGACTTCAATTAGGAATGAAAGTATTAAAAGTTTGTAGTAGAGATTTGTGAAAAAGTAGTTCATGGGGTTGTATATTAGTTTGCTTTATTTAGACTCAGTTGGAGACATTGTATCATCACTTAATACCTAGTGGCAGAGTGATGAATTAATTAGCTAATTAATTTACTTTAAAACAGCAACTCATTAGTAACTGAAACAATACAATAGTCTAACACCTACAATGTATGCCAGTTCAGTGAACCAGTGCGGAGACACAGGTAGAGGGTGAGATAGTATGTTTATTTGTGACCATAGTGATGCATGGATTTCATACTACATATACATTGAGGTTGCAAGTTATAATCACGCAATCAAGGAGAGTGGGGTTGCATCGAATTGGTATTTGTAATCAACTTGGATTGCACGGTGGAGGTAGGCGCGAGAGGGCGAGGAGATTGGTGCATGGATTTTAACGATTTCTTCTATGTTAGTGTGTGATGATTGTATTGTATTGAGAGCTTGATGTACTAAAGTTTTTATGAGATTGTTACATGATCTCCATGATACATAATATATGATAGTTGGGGTTTTTAGCTTCGAAGTTTCACGTTAAACAAGTTTGTGTTATATGTGATTTTATTGCTTCATGTGTTTTGCGATTGTTGATTGAAATTTCCGCAAAATTATGGTGGAAGGTCTTGTATTTAGAAAAGAAGATAAATATTGTTATATCAAAGTGGGATATATACATGCATATTGTATATAATTTCTGCATGGTATCGGTACATGTTATAGATTTTCTACATGGAATGAGAGCATGAATTTTTGGGCGCGTGAGTTTGCGGAGAATATGAAATTTTTGGTGAAATATTTAAAAAAAAGCACATTTGGATTAAACGAAAAAATACCCAAATTGAAAAAAAAATTCGGGTCGAGGAATCGGATCTAGGATGAAGAGGGAGATATCGTCGATTCAAAATACGACTCTTTTGCTAGAAAATTTTGCGACGACGGACAGTTACAAATGGCCAGAGCCAAGAATCTACATGCGGCTGAAGTGCAAAGATGCATGCAAAGCTTTGAGAAGAGGAGAAAAATAGAGGTTAGTGACTTGGTGGTTGAGAGAAGCCTCTCAACATTCAGCAAAGCTTTCTCGGAAGGTTGTGGAGCGGCCACAGGCGGAATGCGGAAGAATCTTTATAGATTTGATGTAGATGGGATTTCTACGGAGCTTCCTACTATTGGGAAGTGCAAGAAAGACATGAAATTGACGCTTGATAGGGAAGAGCCGAGTTTGCATGCGAGTAGAGGTAGACCTCCGGATGTGTGTGGTAGCCACAATGCCAAGGGGATCATGGAGTGGGGTGTAACACTCATGCGGAGAGGAAATTTTGTGCCCGGTGAGCGAAAAGTGCATGCGGCTATGCCACCGGGTCGAGAGGTGGGGCGACATGCATGAGTAGTCTCAAGAATAGATTTACGGGAAGGATTCATTGAGATGGTGTGGATCTCATGAATTGAACTTTGGCTACGAGCCCGGACGGCGGTAGCATGATCATTTCGGGCCGATGCCGGGCGGATCAAAGTAGGCGGCCAATCGGTTAGTGGAGCGCGGTTCGAGAGTTGACGATGGGCTAGTGCATGGGCGTAGAGTTAAAAAAACGAAATGGTTCTAGAAGACATGTAGTGGCTATTAAGAAGTCAAATAATTTTTGATAGATGCATTATAATGATTTAGTTGTTTGGAGGCTATTATTAAGTTTTAGAAGTGTTTGTAAACGAGGATTCTTGAGTGGATGCATGGAGTTGTGGGGCGCTTATGAGTTGCGGGATGGATACACATGGAGTTTCATGTCACATGCAAAGATAGTCCTTTCTTGTTGAGAGGAAGTGTTGAAGTTTGAAACAAGAAATAGTGAAGGAGGCATCCTGAAACATCATCCTTGATCCTGGTTGGAAAATAATCACCTAAACTGGGTGGGGCCCACATGCTATTTTTAGGTGTATGTCTATTTTAGACATGGTAGGCATATTCTATAAGTTGCGGGATGCTATTTGTAGATGGTTGGTAAAATGTAGAAAAATATATGAAATTATATTTTTTTATAAGATTGAAGCGAAGTCTATTTATAGACCAACGATGCAAAAATAGATGCATGTCGATTATTAATATCTTAACATAATAGGACAACATTTATTCTCTTAGACTTAATTTAAGCATAGGATTTCTTGTCTAATCCAGTGGGCTGAAGAATCTGTATTCTAATGGTTTAATGGGGTTCTCATGCCATGGGAATTCAGACAAAGCTAAGTGGGCAAAAATGTAAACGATTGGAAGTAGATTATTGGGGAACTGTCTTCAGTTCACTTCAGTTAGATGACTTAAAGTTTGGAAACTAAGTTTGCAACCTAATCTGAATTAACAGTACTACTAGTGAAGTGGAAGTGAATTAATTAGTTAATTAATTCACAAATATCATTAAGCAGCTGAACAATACAACAATTAACTACAATACATGTCGAGATCAAGAAAGGAGACCCGAGTGCGGATATAGGTGAAAGGTTAGATAGACTTGTTGTGACCATAGTGATGCATGGATTGCATCTCTGTATACATTGGAGTTGCCAATGATAATCACGCGATCCAAGGAGAGTGGGATTGCATCGAATTGATCTTTGTAATCAGCTTGGATTGCACGGTGGAAAGCGAGCTAGCGAGGAGGTAGATATTTGGTGCATGGATTTGTAGTTATTACATGTTGGTGTATGACGATTGTGTTATGTTGAGAGCTTGATGTACTAAGCTTTGTATCAGTTGTTACATGATCTCCATGATACATAATATATGTAGTTGGGGTTTTCAGCTTTGAAGGCTTTCTGTTAAACTTATTTGTGTTATGTGTGTTTTTATTGCTTCATGTGGTTTGAAATTGTTGATTAAATTTCATAGGGGTATAGTGGAAGGATTCTCTATTTAGCGAAGATAGATATTGTTAGATTAGGAGAGTCCAAATATATACATGCATGTGTATATAATTTCCACACCGATTTCATAATTAACATGAAAGTGCTTTGGTTTTCTTATCATACGAGGGTTTATACATGTACTTATTAGTGAAAATTCATTAAACTTGGTGAGATTAAGTGTAGTTTATGAAATTAAAAGCATGGAAAATCAATGTTGAACAAAAAAATAATAAAACACATCAAGCACAAATAACAAAGACAAATACTCCAAGTTTTTAATGAAAAGGGAGTTCACCCCTCCTGGGCTACATCTCAGCAAGTTAGCTTCACGGTGTGGGCCTTTGTATTAGCTTCAATTATGCAAAAGTGTTGTTTACGGTCTCATGTTGCCTCTATAACTTGCTCCAATGGCTCCAAAAAATCAAAAATATACCAAGGGCAGCTCTTCTTGAGCCCATTTTGGTCTAAAATTTCCAAAGTTATGGCAAAAACAAATTCTCTTACTATTTCTCCAATAAATTTGGAGATACGGCCAACTAACTCAGCTGAATGTGTAAGTCGCGTCGATACGGCGAGTTTACCGAAAGTAGCCAAGATAAGTATGCGATTAATCTTTGAGATAAGTATGTGTTAAGTGGGGTTAAGTGTGTTTCGTGCAACTAACCCACACTTACTCTCATTAAACTTGGTTTGTCGTGGGTGAACCCACGTACTATTGTATTAAACACGGGCCAGAACGCATTTAAAATCTCCATAGATTTCATTGGAGCACATTCACTTTAAGATCGCCGGATCACGGTGATATACGTCATCTGTATTTGCATGCATCTTGCAGTTGTGTGATACCCGATGCGATATGTCGCATGGCAATTCCGCCACTTTGTTAACGCTTTATGTTGCATAACAAAGTCTTGTTATTGCGATACCCAGTGCGATTGGTAGGACCCACCTTATTGCCATGTCTCTTACTGTAATTGTAAATTGAAAACCTTTTGTTGTTGCACAGTGTCCTCTGGCTCCTAAACCTAAGAGTTAATGAGATGGTTGAATGCCATGATGCTTTGGACCAAGGTTTAATACTTTGGGTTAATGAAATATATCGCGAGATATATGTTGTATAGTCCGTTGAAGCTATGGTTTAATACATTAGTCCCAACCTTTGTTTAAATAAATATGCGACCAACCTTGATCTTGCAATATGTAATGTATGTGCTTAGAAACATGACGACAAGTAGAACACAAGAAATCGGTTGCGACATCAAGATCAAGTAGTTGAAGGACAAGCCGAAGAAAACCCTAGCCAAGAAGAAAGGACAAGGAAAAACTTGACATGCTTTTTTGATGCATCCTTGATTGCTTGAGACACTTCACTAGAACTTCATATACCAATTTTTAAGGTTTTTGGGTAATTTTTCTCAATTTCGAGCATTTTTTCCAAATTTTTACGGACTTTCAACCACGATCCACTTATCAGCAGGTGCCCTGGGGCGTTGTGATTTTTGTAAGGCCTCCAAATGACAAATGGTCACCACCATTGGATTCGAAGGCCTATCGTCAAATTTTGACTATTGGAACATCAAATTTGGACATTCGGTAAGGGATAAATGGCCAAACACATCCAAAAAATCACCTTTTGCCTCATTTTCGGTATTGTTGCGATTTTGACCTTGGGAGATTTCGATTTTGGAGCCTTAACTTCATCATTTTCAAAACTTAAAGGAATTATTAGAAACTAGACGGAGCATATTTCCAATGAGCTATCTTGGGCTAAATTGGGACTTGACAAGTCCTCAAAAAAGTGACTTTGAATTTCGAGTGTTCTTTTGTCAAAGGAGCCTTGCACTTTTGATACTGATATTTCGGTTACTCGATTTCTCGGTTTGGCCATGGAATTGATGAATTTTACTTTTTTAATTAATCCATGTAAATGTAATTAAGTCACTTTTAGTTACTAGGTAGATACATTGGATACAAATGTATTTTTTGAGACAAATGAATCGGTTTCACCAAAGTTAGGGATTTGTTTTTTGGCCTCCCAGTAGTCTTTGAGGTTTCCGATTGAGCATTTTGGGGATCAAATCCACAAGTCGAAGTTTTGGTCTATATTATTCTTTTAGTTTTTCATTGTAATGGTTGAATGTTGTTGGATTAATCAGAAATTTTTTTGTAATCGGACTTTTGGCAAGAAATAACGGTACAGTTTGTGGCCTATTTTGTAATATCCCAAAATGGGAACAACTACACTGTGTGGAATATTTTAAAAGATATTATCAATGTGGAGATGCATAAAATAATGAGAATAAAAATTTATATCATTCCATAATATGCAATAAAAAAATTAGCAACAAATGAAAGATCGATATGAGATATTGCCTCATTATCCTCTCCCGACGTATCGGGAAATGCGACCTTACGGACCATAAAAACATAATTTTCAGAAAATACGCAATAAATATGGGAAATGGCACTTGGATCCCGTGTTTTATACATTATACAACTTCCATACCAAATTTGAGCTCAAACTAATCATTCTAGCTAAATGGAGTCTACGACTAGAGGCATTAAAACACCCACAATCCAGTATTTTTCAACTAAAAAATTTCTAAAGAATATGGGCGTAATTACCATGATGGTTTCTGAAAATGATGGAATAAGACATATCATAAGTTTTAATTAATAATATAGCAAAGAAATTGAGTTTAACCTCTTTTACATAGAAACAAGACACCGGCGAGGTCTCCAACATTATGCATGAATAAAAAAAATATGCCCAGTGAAAATAACGCGATTCTTGCTGTTGTAATACACATGGCTGAATATGACATAATGAATGAAAAATATAGAAAAATGGCACTAGGCCCTTCTTATTATAACTCCGGAGGCGATAAATACCTCCTCCTCGAAGCAAAGCCTGAAAGTAGCGAGGGTTTAACTTAGATAGCTGCTATGTTGTAGAGAAGGACGTAGTTTACGAAGGGAAATGTCTTTGTAGATGAATATGGATGAATGGACCGAAGCAAAATGATGAATTTAAGCTCGGATCCTTCCCTCTTGATCCCTTAAGCAAGCTGACCCAAAGAGAGGATGGAATTCACATGGGAATTCTTTACACTAGCGATCTGCAAACCACGGCTAAACGGTTGAGCATAGAAGTCAAAAGAAAAAATAACAAATTTGAATAATGAATGATCTCCTTGATGCTATGCCCTCCTTTTTATCTTTGGTGAGCCTCCTCACCCCGGACCCCACATTATTGAGGTGACTTCCTAGTGAAGATGCCTCCTCCAAGCTCTGTTTGCCTTGGTTAGCTTCCTCCTCTTTGTAGCGTGTTTGTTGACTTGGTCAACTAAGACTAATCCACGCAATGCCTCTTTTCACACTAAGGGTCTTCAATCCGGTTCTCATATGTGTGTCTAGGGTACAGTCCTTGTTCACATTGAGCTAGTTTATTTGGGTGATCTCTTCCTCCTCAAGAATGCATGTTGACTTAGTCAAACTTGACTATGTCCACTTATCTATTTTGCCCTTGTTCACACTTGGAAGTGTAAAACCCGATCCTAAAAGGTAATCTCTTTCCTTAATAAGGTGTAATTTATTCATACCTTTATTGTTCATGAGCCTCCTTCCCATTTATTCCTCTTCTAAGTGAAAGCATCAAAAATCTAATATTCCAGTTTGCTTGTTTGCAAATTTTGGAATATTCTTGTCCCCTCCCCCTCCCAAATGTTGCTTTGTCCTCGAGAAAGCGCAAGGATAAGTGAAGAAGGCATCCTCTTGTCACAGCAACCTCGCAGATGAAATCTTCAAGGATCCAAGGTGCTACATCATCAATATATCTCCAAGCTTCCCCTCCCAAGTGTGCACGGCTGTCCTTTGGTGAACATTTCAAATAAGTGACATCGTGAGACGATGCATGAAACATCCATGGAGGAAAAAATGGGCTCTTTTAAGGTCCTCTTAGGGCATGAAGGGTGATATAGATTGGGATTAATCATCCCCATTTGAATCTCTCTCCTCCCCAAGCTATCAACGAAACAAAATAAGTCACCCTCCAGGATGAAAACTCATGAAGAATCTCTTCCACCTTGAACTCATACGGAATAGGTGGGTGAAAATCTGAATATGGTAGAAAATATAGCCTACCCCATGCTATCTTCGTCTCAATTAAGTTAAGTGTAGATAATTTTTTTTTTTCTCAGTCTTGGGGTACCATAATGTTTCCCTCAATGGCAAGAAGGAAACTAGACCTCCAAGGGTCCCTTTCCCAGTAGGTGGGTGTATGGTACATTTAAAACTGTCTCATACACGATGGATAAGAAATCATCTTCATATGGCATCATCCATCTCATGGCCATCCTCATAAAAAATAAAGTTTATATAGGGGTATGTCTCTTCCCATGCTCCCCTTGGAACATGAAATGAAAAAAGTGTGGGGTTGCCCCCCCCCCCCCCCCCCAAAGAACACATCCACCCAATATGTTCATCCTCTAGTCGCAGTCCTATAAGGAAAGAAAAACATCGGAAAATGGCTCATGATCAACATCGAAATGAAAGAAAATTTGAAGGTTTCATTTGGTTATGGAAAGTACCAACGGAAGTCTCCCAAGTGGCCCTAGCGCGGTCCTCCCCTTTCTTGACTTTAGGAAATGGCTTGGCATTGTCTCTTGACAATTGGCTTCTTGTGTAATTCATCACACCCACTAGTAAATAGTAGATGGCTGAATATATCAGCTTTGAGCATACAAGGTGACCCGAACACTTGCCCCAGTTATTTAATAGATGGTTGTCTCCATGTAATAATAGGCAAAAATAGTCCATGGAGCCTAAAGAAAAAATTTCCCTTTGTAGAGAAATGCACAAGAAAGAGGTAGAGCATGAAAATATTGTGTTGAGCAATCGTAAGTGCAAAAGCTTATAATTCTGTACTTACCATGTAATGAAAGCAAGATGGTGACAAAATCCCCAGATGGATCCTCCATAGTGGTATGACATACCCATATTAAGAGGAATGATCCACATCTTTGTGAAAATCCTCCTTCTCATGCCTATAAATCCAAGTCAAGGAGAACATACCATAATGAAAAATGGGTCCATCCACTACTCTACCAATCTCACCTCCTCTGCCCACCAAGTGCATCAAATGTCGAAGTGATCCACAGGAACACTCCATCGGCAAGTTCTGCTCCAAAGTGACGAGCGCTCTTGGCCTATGCAAATAGGCTCTGCCAACTCATAAATCCATTCTTTGAAATTCCCCATGTCAAATACTTCTCCCATAATGTTGCTGCATACAATAAGTTCCTTCCAAGGTGGAAGGACTTTTAGATCATCTAAGGCTAAGGAGTAGCCTCCTTGCACTATTATAGTGCCATCCCCTACTCCTGCAGCATCATGCCTTAGAAATTATATAACTTATGTGTTATATGTCCAAGATTCTCCTGATCTCACACTATTTTAACTTCATGCAAAATACAGAATCTATTCCACCATTGATCATTTGCGGAAATTAAATCAAGATTGCAATGCACACATGAAACAATAAAGATGCACACATTAACACGAGTTGTTTAATGGGAAAGCTTGAAGGTAAGAAAAACCCAACAATACGCCCAACATAATATATCATAGAATCATGTAACAATCCTCATACAAAGCTGATCATATCAAGCTCTCGGTACAATAAAATCGCTACACACACTAATCAAGAAGCAATCGGAAAAAAAAAAAATACACTAATTTTTGCCCCTCCGATACCACTGCCTCTCTTGCGCAATCCTATTGAAGAATGGCTTTGAATGAGTTTGAATTACTCTGACCTTGCTCACACAATCCTCATTGGCATCCCCTTTGGTGTTGGATGCAATCAATGCATCATAGTCACAAGCGATGGTATCTTTCCCTTTCACCTATCTCTCCTTTGGTCTCCTTTGGCTTGCCATGCTGTAGTTAGCGTGATGTATTCTTCGGTTGATTAATGAGTTATTGTTTAGTGAATTAATTAATTAATTCACTCCCTCTCACTAGTGTATCAATCAATTAGACTAGTTACAACTAGCTCAGCGAGTCTAACTAAGTTAAACTAAATACAACTCCATAACTACTTCTTCCAAGTTTGTGTTATAACTCTACCACTTGAGTTCTAGCGGAGTCCTCCCATGCGGTAGCTCCGATGAAGCCCTCGGGGAATAATGTAATTCATACATAGCTATTGTGCCACATACATGCCTTTAGTGATGCTCCAAGAGAATAAGATAATGTTTAGTCAAATATTATTAAGAGCTAAAATATCCGACATATCTATGTTCTGATGGCGGTCTAAAGAATAGACTCTGCCCAAAAATGTCTAAAAATATAAGTCCATCTATTTTCCAACTTGACCAACCATCACACAAATAGCATCCTGCCGACTCATAGAATATGATCGACATGTCTAAAAACAAACATAGTAAAAATAGACTTTGCGTAAAAAATAGCCTTGGGCCACTTAGTGAAAGGCGACTCTTTTTACTAAGCTCATCATCTTGTTGAATCTCAACACTCCTCTCAACAAGATAGGGATTATACGCCACCAGATCCTATCTATATGGTATTCGAATTTTCTCTGGTGAGCGCCTTCATCGAATATACGCATGGTCCCTGTAGGAATGTAGAAAGCAACATGATATTCGATGCACACAATCTACGATATGATGATGCGGATGTTAAATATGTTTAGATATATCATGGCGATATTTGGATTAAATGAGAGTTTAATGCAACTTTGATTATCACAATATATCACGGTAGGATCTAAATGAGAACTTTAACAACCCAGGCAGGATCTTCCTCATCCATATAGCCTCGCATGTAGCCAAACTTGCTGCCATGTACTCGACTCACGTCGGGCCCGGAAGTGCCACGGATATTTGTTTCTGTGCCAAGGCGCGTATGCTCCAGGTATTGAAAATCCCTCCCGGATGTGCTCTTTCTGTCAGTTGGGCTTCTGCCCAATACGCATCCGTGAAGCCATGCAACTTCACCTCATCGAGCTTTGTACCACAATCCATAGCCGGATATTGCCTGAGATACTGGGTTTGTGCTTCTGCCTTCCAAAAGAGCTTGGTAGGCTTAACCATCAACTTGTGAAAGCTGGTTCACGGCCTGCTATGTTCGGTCATGTATTGACTAAATACAGGTAGACCACCCAACTATCGATAAACGATGGCATCCACTACCTCATAACGATGTGGCATCCTCTTTTCCTCCAACCACCGGGGAAGAGGAGTGTCGATAGGCTTGCGGCCTTGCATGTGGAAACTTCTCCGGTATCTCTAGGGCATGCTGCACTTGAGACCTGAAACGGAGTTCACCTTTCATTGTAAGAATTTCAATCCCCAGTAATTAAGGAGGCCCAAGTCCTTCATCTCGAACTCCTTTGCAAGATCTACCTTGCATGAGTGTGTCAATAGTTCATGCCCTTTAGTATTAAATCATCTACATCGCTTCACAATGATCAAAAGCTTACCCTCCTACAATACACGGTATAGGTTTGGATCGCCTCACTTAGCGAAACCAAGTCGGTGAAATAACTGTCTCTGCATGTGTACCAGCATAAGGTGCTTGTTTCAGCCCATACAACGCTCTTTTGAGCACAGCACACATGCGACTTGCTGTTGAAGATTTCAAATCATCGAGCTACTCAATGTGCACCTCCTCCTCGGTTCTGGTGTTGAGGAACGCGGTCTTCACATCCATTTGATGAATGTGCCAATCCATCTGTATTTGACAGGATGGTGCGCGCGGAAGAATACCTTGTGATAGGTGCAAAGGTTTCTTCATAGTCGATCCCTCGATCTGTGAGAAGACCCGAGAAACAAATCTTGCCTTATACTTCTCAATGCTCCCATCGGTAGCTTGCTTCACTTTGTGAGTCCATCTCGAACCTACCATGATTTCCCTTACGGCCTTGGGACGTCTCCCATGCTGACCCAACAATCGAATCACCTCTTCCACCATGGCATCTACCCATGTGGGATCCTCCACATCTTCCTCGAAAAGAGGATGGCCAAAATCGATACACTTGCTCGTCGAGCCATGTATCCGATCGTCGGTTAGGTGATTGTCTGTCTGTGTGTGATGTGAGAACTCCTACGTGCCTTACTGCATCAAGATTCGGTCGCTTAGATTCGCGAGTACGCTTCTACACTGCGATGTTTGGTGCTGCATGGTGGTTTCTTCCACTCCATGAACCTCCTCTTGTGGCCAGTCCACATCTTGAGGCTCATCTTTAGGAGCAAGTAGCTCCTCCTCTTGCATGTAAGTGTAGCTCCCTCTCAAGCGACCACTTCATGGGTTTCTCCTCATGAAATTTGATATCCGTCGCAGCCGGTCGAAGTGGTCATCAGGCGTACGGAAAATACACACGATAATTGTGGGGTGTTTACGTATGCCTGAATATCAGCGCCTCGTAGTCGCTCGACGCTTCTTCTTGGCATCATCGTCCGTGAATGTAAGCAATTGAGCCAAAAATATTCAAATGAGAAATATCGAGGCTTCTTACTAGAAAACGCCTCTTCGGTGTACACATGCCGAAGTATTCTATGAGGACGATGGTTTTGCGCATAAAATGCGGTGTTGCATGCCTCGGACCACAAGTGTACCAGAAGGCCACGATCATGCAACATCACCGTGCGGCCACCACGATTGTTTTGTTCTTTCTCCCGCGACCCCGATGGCATGGGTTGTGGTCTGTGAGTTCTCTTCGAATTCCTTCTTTGCTACGAAGTCTTTGAATTCGCCGGAGGAATGCATTCACCACCATTATTGCTCTAGAAAACTTTAACTTGTCCCACTGACTCTTTCTCAACCGGTATACTTGAACTGTGAACTTTGAAATTGTGTCTCCTCTTCTTGCATGAAGAATATCCGGCACTTACGAGAAAATTCATCAACAAATATCACATAATACTTGTGCTTTCTTTGTTGAAGCAACGAAAAGGTCTGCACGTACGTGAATTCTCTCAAGGATCGTTAGGCATGAATATCCTTCTCTGTGAAAAGTGGTCTTCACAAATTTTCCCAAGTACATCACTTACCCTTTGATACGAAAAGTACACGCAAGTCTTAACTGGGAAGCCGATGAAAATACTGTTGCCAAAATTTTCAAAGCGCCATGGTGAATATGGCCCAATCTTTTGTGCCACAATTCACCCTCATCTCGACTCACCACTTCTTTTGCTTTGGTACATGCATTTTCGGAAGTAGCTATATACCTACAATTGATAAATATTCTTAACTCGAATTCCTATCCTCCTGGTTTGACCATTTGTTTTATGGCGCGGAAGCTTTTCCATGTCGCTAAAAAAAACATCATAACCCCTTGTCTTCCAACATCGACATGGAGATCCGATTCTTCTTCAATCTTGGAACATGTATGAAATCCTTCAAGATGAAAGGTTTACGGACTCCCTCTCCAAAGGAAATGGTCCCAATACCACTACTTTCTTTGTATCTACCATCATTGCCCATCTGCGATGCACTCTAAGATCCTTTTCCTCGGATCACTAAAAAAAATACGGTAGTCATCGGTATTTTTTACTGTTAGTGATGACTAGTTTCCTTGGCGAGGATTTTTCTGAAAGGCTGATCTCCAAAGTACAGCAAAATCTTTCACTCTGAAAACACCCAAGAACAATTTTTTCCTCCTACCCCTTAAAGTTGCTTTATGATGAGAAAAAACCTATTTGTCGAACCTATCTAGTTTCAGCAAAAATAACCTATCCACATAGGCGCTCATAGGCCAAAGGATTATCTGCTTTGTCATTTGCCACTTATTCCTCCAAGCCATTCATTATCCAACTATTTGACAAAAGTGTAACGGCAAAAAGCACATCACAGTTGCTCTGTCATTTGAATATCTAATCATACCAAAAGCTTTAGGAATGTCAAAGATCGCCCCTAAATTTGAATATAGTAGTGTTTTAGGAGTCCTTTCATGGAAAAACATCACCAGGCAAAAGCCCTCTCCCATTACATTGCCAGTCAGCCCTAAATTAGTTTCCTAATTTTTGAGCAAGTCTTGATCCGCCAACAGGTGGCACCACTAAGAGGTCAGTGCAACTCTGGAGTCCGGAAGAAGTTCAGCAAGATCCAAAACATAAAGTAAGCATGTTCAATATCTGAGTATTATTAGAATTAGGGCAAAATCTCCCTCGGACACAAAGGCTCTCCAAGGTTCAATCATATTTCATGTTTACAATGTCAAAATGTCAAAATGTCAAAATCTGGGAGTCCAAAAATCTTAAAATCT